>RXID01015319.1:0-178269 GCA_005019695.1 Trichopus zeylanicus subsp. travancoricus
TTTTGCACTAGGTCTGGTACTGAAAGATGTGATTTATTGATTGTCAGAGCAGACGTATGATCGTCCATACGTTCAGGAATGGTTGAGCTCTGGCAATCTAACGAGTCCCCGAACCAAAGTTGTTCTCTACAACACTCCCCTCACCCCCAACCACCTCGTCTGTAGCATGATAGCTCAATGGTGCAGTGACCATGGCATTACTCTTCGGCCACTTGAGCAGAATGAGGAAGGCGTCAACACCAAAAGTGAGCGGAATGTGCTTAATGCACACTCCTCGACAAGATTTCCTACCCATCTGCCTCTGAGAAAAAGGAAGTTGTGAGGGAAATCCGGTTGCTTACCAAGCGAATCCATTCTTTTCGGTCACTTCTAGGGCAAAACCCTGATCCCGCAGTTGCTCTCTGTCTTGTCTGTCCCTGGGCTGACTGATGATGAGGAGGTTCAAGAAGATACAGTGACCACAATTCTTAACATCTCCATCCATGATAGCAATAAGAAGATTGTTGGGGATAACTTCCAAGCCATCCTTGTGCTCATTGAGGCCTTGAAGACAGGGAATATGGAGACAAGGAGCAATTCAGCTCCTGCCCTCTTCATTCTGTCAGCCCTTGACTCAAACAAGACTAAAATTGGTGAGTTGGGGGCTATGCAACCTCTTCTAGATCTCCTAGAGCAAGGCAACCCGACAGCCAAGAAGGATGCTGCCTCTGCAATCTTTAACTTGTGCAAGGGTTAGAGCAGTGAGAGAAGGTGCAGTTAGCATAGTTTTGAAGAGCATTGTGGATCGCTCCCTCGTAGATGAATCCTCGGCCATTCTTGCTATGCTAGCTAGCAATCAAGATGCATTCGTGGAGATTGGATAGCTTGGTGGGGTTCTTTGCTTGTTGAGTATTATAAAAGAGAGCTCCTGCGGTCGAAACAAAGAGAATTCTGTTGTTGTTCTATTCTCGGTCCGTATGTACGACAGATCAAAGTTAAGGGAGGTTGGTGAAGATGAGAATTTGAGTGGTGCAATGACACTACCTTGCCCAGAGCGGCACTTCAAGGGCACGCAGGAAGGCCTCTGGAATCCTTGACAAGCAGAGAAGGACAATGCACATCAAGCATTATTCCAGCTAGATGCCAATCAAAGTCGATGAAGAATAGTTATCATGTAAATACTAAAGTTTTAAGCATCCGTTTCTTTTGGTTATTTTGATTTTATTTCGGAATTTTTGATTAAAATTTAATTTTAAATTTAAAAATATTTAAAAAAAGTTTAAAAAATGAGAAAAAAATATACATATTTTTTTTGAAATTATTAAATAATTTTTTTGGGCAAAAAAATAGCTTAAAAAATTAAAAAAATGCAGGAGCTAGGATTTAATTTTGGATCACATTAATTCGAATTAAATCCTTAATCATTGGGACAATTATAATATATAAATGTAAATAATATGATTCTTAATTATTGGAACAATTATAATATATAAATATAAACAATATATTTTTGAAAATCAAAATTAAAAGTATAAGTCCAAACTTTTTTTTTTGGCCTGAAACTTCAAATCATGGTAAATACTATCGACAAAGTACTACGATCATTAGCAATATGAAAAGCCGACATCTTTAGTGTTTTGTGTCATCCTATAATGTCAGAAGAACAATATTTTGGTGTTGGGAGAATCGAAAGAATGTCAAATTGAAATAATATAGTGAGCCGAACACCAAATCATTCCAAAAGCTTAAACTCATGAGATATAGATCTTTTTCACTATATATATATATATTAAATTCTATCTATCTAATATTCGATATAATACTAATTCATCACACCAAACATTATAATAATCTTCCCCTTCATGTGTGATTTGACCACATCAATTTTAATACTCTTAATCAAGAACTCTTTTACTCGACCAGTTCCACTGTGTGACCCATATTAATAGATTTCTGTCTCATTCTTTTGATTTTTTTAAGAGAGACTAATATACGATTCAATTCAGTCGCATCATTATGGTAATTTCGGTCTTAAGAGTTTGCATATTTTCGAACTTAAATCTTTGATACCACTTGTCGTGCTAAATATCGATATCCATCTCAATTCACGATATAGAAGAAGAACATAAAAGAAGAAAAATAACACACAAGATATTTATGTAGTGAAGACGATCCGAAAGATATTGTATTGATGAGAAAAAAAAGAGAAAATTACAACGATGGAGGTGAAACTCCAATATCACTAACTCCCATAAAATACTAAGTATGATAGCCATTACAGGATATTTTGAGAATATTGATCTATATCTCAATCTCACTCTCTATTGAAACTCTTACATGAATAGGATATTTATAGATGTAGTCTAACTGAGTTTGAGTCAAAATAGAACACTGACTCAAATAAGACTTCTACTAATTCTAGTCTTCTAGTAGAAGATAAATTTAGATAAGGATTAGGCCTATTAAATTAAGACCCTCTGAAAAATCCGGACTTGAGACATAATTAAGTCAACAATCTCCACCTTGGATCGAATCCTCTTCTCCTTGAATTTGAATCTTCAATATATGTCTTCGCCATTACCACATGGGGCAGGATCAACGACCTTGAATATTAATTAAGTTCAAACAGAGCTTGAACTTGTCAATCAGAATCACCTTCATCAACATATATGTAGGATTTCTTGAAACATGAATTTTTTGTAAAGAAATCTCGCCGTCTTCAATAATGTCCCGAATAAAGTGAAATCGGACATCTATGTGCTTTGATCTGCTGTGGTACATTTGGTCCTTCGTAAGGTGTATAACATTCTGACTATCACAAAAAATAGGAAGAACACATTGAGAAAAACTAACTTCACTTGCCAATCCTTTTAGCCATAGAGTTTCTTTGACTGTTTCTGTAGCTGCCATATACTCGGATTCTATTATAAATAATGTTATAGTTGACTGTAAAGTACATCTCCAACTAATAGGTCTACCATAAAGAGTGAAAAGATAACCAGTGAGAGATCATCATCGATCAAGGTCTCCAGTATAGTCTAAATCGATGTAGCCAATAATTTTGACCTCTTGAACTGTGTTCCAAAGCATACATTAGACTTCCAACATCACTTGAGAATGAGATGTTCTCCATATATGCATACTCCTCATCTATAGAAGGACATAGTTGAGCTGAATGCTTGAAGTGAGATGCTAAATGAGTACTGATGGGTTTTGAATTCTGCATGCGAAAACGAGAAATAATCTTCTCGATATACTTGCTCTGTTTGAGCCATAACTTGTCATGCTTTCGATCTCGATCAATCTCCATACTGAGAATCATCCTTGCGGCAGCTAAATCTTTCATTTGAAAATTTTTTTTCATTCTAAACTTTAGATCATTAAGTAGAGATATGTCTTGAGTAATGATAAACATATCATCAACATAAAAAAGTAATATAATAAATGAGTTATTGGTATGCATCTTAAAATAAACACAACAATCATGTTTGCAATGAATGAATCCTTATCTCAGCATAACATTGTTAAACCTTTTATATCATTGCCTTGGAGACTGTTTTAAACCATAAAGTGATTTATTCAATTTACAAACATAAATTTTCTTGCTTTCTAGGATGAACCCTTCAGGCTGTTGTATAAAAATCTGCTCTTCTAATTCTCAATGCAGAAAGACAATTTTGACATCAAGCTATTCTAACTCAAGATTATGAAAGGCAACTAAAATAAATATAAAATGAATAGATGTGTGTTTAACTACAGGAGAGAAAATTTCATTAAAGTCAATACCCTCCTTTTGTGAATACCCTTTTGCAACTAACCTGGCATTGAATTTAACATCATCTATCTCAGAGGAATTCTCTTTTTTTCGAAATACCCACTTATAACCAATTGGTCTTTTACCTTATGGTAATTTCACCAAGTCCCAAGTATAGTTCTTTTAAAGAAAATCCATTTCTTCATTCATAGTAGTTTGTCACTGGAAAAATTCTTATTCTGCATTATTTCTTTATAAAAAGAAGGATCACCATTGTCAGTAAGTAAAGCAAAAGCTACCATATCTTCAAAATCGTACCTTTCGGATGAGTTTATATTTGTTTGGGATTTTAAAAATGGAGTCTTCTCATAAATTTGATTCTTAGAATTTTTTTGAGAGTTTGGCACACTCTGAGCATTTTCTTCTGAAGGAACTATATGCTCCACCTCCATTTACATTATATCACTAGATCTTTCTTGAGAGATTTTAACATAACACTTTCATTAAACATTAAGATCCCACAAACATAAGCATAACATTAGAAATAGTAAGATCCCACATAACATTAGAAATAGTAAGATCCCACAAACGATAATCCTTAATACCTTTGGCATAACTAAGGAAAGTATATTTTTTTAGAATGCATATCTAACTTATCCTTGACGACATGTACATAAGCAGGACAACCAAAAATCTTTAAAGAAGAATAATTTACAGGCTTACTAGTCCATATATCTTCAAAAGTTTTGTAATTAATAGCTGTCTAAGGAGAGCAATTTACAATGAAGTATGTTGTATTGACTGATTCTACCCAAAAATTCTTGTCAAAATTAGCTGTACTGAGTATACTATGTACTTTCTCCAACAAAGTTCTGTTTATCGTTTCAGTTACACCATTTTGTTGAGATTTTTTCTAGGATAGTAAAATGACGTTTGATGTCTTCATCTTCACAAAATTTGAGAAACTCTATTGATTTGTACTTTCTGTCATTATCACATCTGAGGAATTTGATTTTTTTGTCAATCCTTTTTTCAACTTAAATTTTTCACCGTTTAAAAATAGAAAACACTTCGATTTTGTGATGCAAAAAATGAATTCACACTTTTCTGAAAAAATCATTAATAAAATTAATAAAGTAACGAACACCAAATTTTAATGAAGTAGGAGAGCACTAAACATCACAATGAATATAATCAATAAGCATTTAGTGCAATGAGTACGGGTGTTAAACTTTACATTGTACTATTTATCATAAAGACAATGCTCACAGAAATCCAATTTGCATGAGTTGAGGCCCTTTAGTAATTTTCTTTTGTTGAGCTCAGTTAAATCTTATTCACTTATATGACCAAGACACATATGCCATAAGTGATTCATATCAGAAGAAAAAACCTGAGAAATTGCTATTCCACCTTCAACGATTTTTTCTATTAACTCATACAAATTTTTATGCTTTAGGCTCTTCATTATTATCAATGAGCCTTTAACAACCTTAAGAACTCCACCTTCAGCAGAATACTTATAATCAATAGAATAAAAAGCACCCAAAGTGATCAAATTTTTTTCAAATCAGAAACATGTCTAACGTCAGTAAAAGTTGTAATAATATTATCAAACTTCTTAATTTTGATTATTCCAATTCTAACAGTTTTGCATGGATTGTTATTACCCATCAAAATTAAACAACTATCATAAGACTTGTAGTCTTCAAACCAATCATTATTAGAATATATGTGGTAAGAACAACCAGAATTAAGAATTCAAGTATCATGGTAGCAATCAAAATCAGAACTAATAGAGAGAAAATTATCATAATCATCATCAGAACTCCCTTCAGCAACTGACACTTGTTCTTTGGCCTGCTCTTTAAACTGAGATTCTCTTTCTTTCTTTGGATTTGGATTTACAACGACCTATTTTTAATTTTTCTTTAGTACGACCTCTGACAATCAATGCTTCTGAGTATAACATATCCCCTTCAATCTTTTTTAAATATTCATTAGATAGAAGGGCAGTAGAAATATCATCAAATTTTAAATCTTTACCATACATGAGAGTAGTCTTCGGATTCTCAAGAGAAGGAGGTAGAGGCGATAATAGAATAATTGTCTTGTTTCCATTTTCAATTTTAACAACAATACTTAATAATTGAGAGACTAGTTTATTGAAAGCATTAAGATGATCAACTATATTTGTACCTTCTCTTATTCGAAAATTGAAAAACTTCTGCTTTAAGTAAACTCGATTTGAGATAGACTTACTCATTTATTATTTTTTCAACTTTTTTCATAGCTCTGAAGGTGATGTTTCATCAATAAATGAATAAAGTATCTCATTGGTAAGATTAAGGATGATTGTACTATATGCACTAGTCTTCTGATTTTTCTAAACACTTTTGGTGACATCTTCAGGTTTAACGTCCTCCAATGTGTTTCTCAATTTTTGTTGAGTAAGAATTGCACGAATTCTTACTTGCCAAATAGGAAATCCTTATTTTTCATTGAATTTCTCTACATTAAATTTTGTAGTAGACATATTGAACCTGAACCTCTGATACCATTTGTTGAGAGAGTTGAAAGAGTATCGAATCAGAATAATATAGTAGGCCGAACACCAAATCATCCCAAAAGCTTAAGCTTATGAGATATGAGCCTTTTTCACTATATATATTAGACTCTATCTATCCAATATTAGATGTGAGACTAACTCATTATACATGATATTATAATATTTTGGTTCCTCACATGTTAGTCTTGTTGAAGAAAGGAAAGCGTCATGGTTAGTATGTCACCTTCTTTCTTCGCTAGTACTTCCACTGCACAGTTTTTTTTGCTCTTTTGTTCTTGTGAACAGCTTCTAGACTATTCTCTTATTGTTTAAATTCTTCTACTTGGTCCTGTCTGTTACTTTTTTATGTGTAGAGATATGCCTGCTTTAAGATGTTTCCGAAAGTTTAGCTTACATTTTGAACTGCATGCCTGAAAGGAGATTCCTTGCTCGAAATCATACTACAGTGGTCAAATCATATACAAATTAATCTATATATTGGTAGGAAGTGAATTTGTCAGCTTTGGCGGATGTCATTGATGCTTGGTTAAAGTTTACCATGCAGTACTCATCCATGCCACCTCGACCATCATCTTTGATCTTAACATTGAAATATGTGATTGCTGGATATTGAAATGGAAGTTGAGACACTATTGGGAGTTATTCCCTGAAAAACCAAGGCTACGCACAAGATAGGAGGTTAGAATTGAAGTTCCAAGTCAAGAAAAAATCTAGCAGTATGGCAATAAAGTATGGTGTTCAAGTATCATTTGATAAGCTAATATTCATATTATTTTTCCTGCATCACCTTATTCTGGAGACATCAGGGTTGAAACTTTTGGCTTTAGAATGATCTTATGCTGAATTGGAAGGAGAAGCATTTTGCTCTAGAACTGTTTGAATCATACACCAGATCTTCAAATTCTTTCCTGCTTTTTGTTCTTTAAGAAATTAACCTTGTGTCGGTCAGTAGAATGTCATATGCTCTGCAAATGAAAATTATTTCTGTTTTTTTGACGCAAATTCATTTCCTGGAGGTCATTCTGATTTTGTTGCTGTCAAATGGAAATGGCCACTTGCATGATGTCAAGCGAAACTACATGGTTACTGTGAACTTATGCTAAAGCAAGGTATGATCTCTGGGACTTGTATTACTTGGAAAGACTAAAATAGTGACATGTATGGGCCTTTTGTAAGATATGTTTGAACGGGAAACAAACAGCAAAACGACGAAGGTGGCATGAAATGTTTTTGCGCGTACACCCCCTCAAAGTGTGATATTTATGCAGGAGGCATATACACCCCTCGAATGTGTGATATCTATGCAGGAACCAACTCGTGGTGCAATTCACGTTGCAGTTTCAATTTTTTCTAGAGGCCGACTCAGGGTGCAATTTCAATTGGTTTGACGGAGCATAGATTCAAATTCAAGCTTTAGTTGAACTGCATGAAGATGAATAAATATGTAATCTTATTTCCTAGAAAAAAATCTTTGTCAATTATTCAGTGTAGGCTATAACACAAAAGGAATCTTTCAAAAATACATCCGAAAAATAGCTGTAATTATAATTAACATTTAGTTATTGGCAGATAATTAAAAATAGGGTCAATTGCAACATAACTCCTTAAAATTTTATCAATTTATGTATTTTTTGAAAAAATTTTAAATATTAGATAGGATTCCTTAAAATTTTATCAAATTATGTATTTTTCATTGAAATTTTGAAAATTATATATAACTTCATAAAATCTTGTTAAATTATATATTTTTTTTAAAACTATGTTTATCTCGGATTAATTTTGTCCTTGGTTTAAATCTGTTTCGATTTATGTCATATTAATTTTTTATCCAATAAGTAAAATAATAATTTTGTCCCTAATTTGGTTTAAACATGTTTCTCTTTGATTTGAATTAGAATTATAACTCAATCTAAATTAGATCTAGAGATGATATGAATCAAATTTAGGATTTATTTTTATTTATATTTTTTATTACACCATCTTTAATTATGTCAGTAGTACTTTCATCTTTTTACTTCAACTTAAATATCATCATACTATATATATATATAATTTTCATGATTTTAACAATAAATTTACACTCAAAATTTTTTCATAATATATCTAATTCCTCAAAAAAATATATGTAATTTTTTAAGTTTAAAAAAATATATAATTTGAAAATATTTCAAATAATTATGTATAATTTTTAAAATTTAGATAAAACATATAATTTAATAAAATTTAAAGAATTATGTATAAGTTTTTTAAAAAAATATAAGGAGATAAAATTTTAAGGAATTATATGCAAATAAGCCTTAAAAAAAACTTTACATGCTAAAACCAAGAGATTACTTGTAATTAAAGAAAACATTGCGGCCTGTTTCGGAATTATGTGTTTCACAAGGGTTCATATGCAAAAGATTCCCAGACTTTTATAGGCAACGTGGCAAGCAAGACTCAGGTGCTCGTCCCGCGAGGCCGCCGCCGTGAGCACTTCCGATCTCTGCGGCTTTCTGGGGTGAGGATTTTCTGTTTCTCCTTCTTTTTCTCTCAATCCAATCCAATCTTCCTTTTCTTGCAGGTTCCTCTCGTTATTTGGCAGTATTTGAGGCCGATTTAGGATAATTTTACAAATATTTTTCTTGTGGTTTAGGGTCAGTGTTTGGATATTGCATCTTTGAGGTTTACTTTGTCTTTTGGAATTTATTTTGTTTTTTGGAATTTATTGAAGCAATGGCGGTCCCGTTTCTGGCGAAGAAGATCGTGAAGAAGCGCGTGAAGAAGTTCAAGAGGCCTCAGAGCGACCGTAAAATCTGTGTCCAGGTATAACACAGCAAATCTCTGTTCTTTATTTTATTGAGAGTTTGTTATGGTCTTGATTGGTTAAAAACTTGGTTTTTAATTGTCTCTTGGTGCATTTGATTGCTGGAAGGAAATTTTGGAAATTGGAAATGTATGCTGGATAAATTTTGAAACTTAGTTTTATCTTTCTCTGTGTGTTCTGATATGTTTTCTATTTTTCGAATTTGCTTGGCAATTAGAAATTTACTAAAATTGCTGGTACGCAGAGCTTCTCTGAAAATTGAAGTGGAGATATTGTTGGCCAGTTTATTGAACTAATTCCATCCTAGGTGAACTTGTTTTAATTAAGGAATGTTATCTTTATGATGTAATTTGTATTTTCTTGTTGTGGTTGATTGCCATAGCGGTTCAGGTGGTTGAGCTGAAAGCTAAACAATTGAACATTCTCATGGTATGGGAAAATGGAATTATTCACTTGTGCTGCTACGCTTGCGTCCATTATTTGTACTGGTTAACGAAAATGTTATCTTTTGTTGGTAGCCTTGTGCCAGCAACCTGTAGGTAATTTTTCTATTTTGAGAACCTTAGATTTCCCTTTTCTGTATGTAGTGTCATGTTTCTATTTTGTGAAATTTGTTGTTTGGCAATTAGAATGTACTAGGATTGTTGGCATGTAGAACTCTATGAATTGTAGTGTGAGGTTGTGATGGAGAGATTGTTGTCAAGTTCATTCAACTGGTTCCATCCTAGGTGAAATGGTCACATTTAAGATGTTCTATCTTGATGATTTAATTTGTATTTTCTTGTTGAAGTTTGAGTGTCATAACTGAGGGGAAAATGTATAAAACATTCTAATGATGACGAATGGAATTATTCTTTTTGTTAGTGTAACACTTGCATCAATAATTTATCTTGGGTGATGATTGGGTTCTGTGCTGCTTGATACTTTGATTTTCTACTATAGTTGTCCTTGCTTTAGTTTCATTCTTGGCCTTTATTGAGTTATTGTGGATTTTGCATTGCAATGTTTTGTTGTATAAGTATCCCCCTGCTCACATGGCTGACATTGTTTACATCTAATAATTTAATAACCAAGCTGGCGTAGACCAAAAGGTATTGATTCTCGTGTTAGGAGAAAGTTCAAAGGATTGCACCTTTATGCCCAATATTGGTTATGAATCTGACAAGAAGACCCGCCACTGTCTTCCAAACCGCTTCAAGAAGTTTGTGGTTAACAACATCTCAGAATCGGAGCTTCTTATGATGCACAACAGGTCCGTTCTTCTTTCTTCTCATGGGAATGTCTATATTGTATGTTGTAAGAGAAACATACCAATCACTTAAAAACACATCTCTTTTTGTTATTCTTTTTGAGTAAGAGGACCCATTTTCTTTTTACCTTTTTTCTTTTTCTGTTGATCTTCCCCGTGTTCATTTACAGTGACTGAAGCATTTTTTTGGTCTTATTGCAGAACATACTGTGCTGAAATGGTGCACAATATCTCAACAAAGAAACACAAGGAAATTGTTGAGCGTGCTGCTCAGCTTGACATTGTTGTCACCAACAAGTTAGCCAGGTTGCGCAGCCAAGAGGATGAGTGAGATCTTTAAAGATTAGCTGAGTCTTAAGGAGCGAGGACCTGCTTCTGTTGTCATGTAGGAAACAATCTCGAATCAGCACATTTTTGTAATTTTGTATTCTTCTTTTTGCAATCGATGGCTTTCTGAGCTGGTCAGCAGATTTTATTTGGTTTTTGGAGCTTATCAGCGCAATGAGATTTAATCAGATTTTGTCTTGGAGGCTATTTTATTTCGTCAGCTAGTATCTCTCTATTTTCACACCTTTTAGATCCTCTGAACTGGCTTCTCATTTGGTCATCATAGCTTCAGAACAATTACAGAGAGTTGTGTATTTCAGTAACCCCATTGACGCTGTCGTACTATCTTGCGATCATCACATTCTTAGTTATTAGGGTGGAGGGGCCGAGGTAACCCCAACTAATACCGTGATGATCATGTAATGAAGATAGCTCACAAACTCTCTTAATTTATACACTAACCAAAGATGATACCAATTATACCAAATAGCAAGAAACTCAACAAGGATCCCAAATAACCAAACCCAATATAAAGACTCGAAAACCCCGTACAAACTGAGCACATAAGCCCCATTATTGATAAATATATGGGGTAATTACCGGTGATCCCCTGTAATTTGGGGTAATTACTGCTAACCCCCAGTAATTTCCGTAATTACCCCCACCTTTCAAATTCGCCCGTATTTACCCACAGCCCTGATTGTTATTTAATCAAAATTTTACCCAAAAATTTCGATTTTACCCCGTTATTTTTATACATACACCCCTAAAAACTTATTTTTTTATATTTAACCCTCGGATTTCGGATTTTTCAAATAACACCTCGAAAGAACTCCAATTTACAAAAAATCCTCGAAATTCGAATTTTTGCAAATAAACCCCCGAAATTATTCCGATTTACAGAAAAGTCCCGAAATTCGGATTTTTGCAAATAACACCCCGTGCGGGCGGAGCGGAGGCGGAGGAGGAGGCCGGCCGGCCGGCGGCAAGCGGAGGCGGCGGCAGGCGGAGGGAGCGGAGCCGGAGGCCGGGCGGGCGGGAGCGGGCGGGCGGAGGGAGGCGGAGGCGGGGCCGCAGGCGCGCCGAAACGCGGGCGCGAACGACCACGGCCGAGGCCGTTCCGCCACCACGTGCCGGGGACGGAGGCCGAGGCCGACGCGCCCGCACGCGGAGGTTCGGGCCGTTCCGCCCCCGCGTGCCGGGGACGCCGCCGCCCCGGCCTCCGGCGGGATTTTTGCAAATAACACCCCGAAAAATTCAAATTTACAGAAAAGTCTCCGAAATTTTGATTTTTGCAAATAACACCCCGAAGTTAAATTTGTAATTTATAAATATTAAATTTGTAATTATAAATATAAAAAACACTAATGTCTTTTTTGTAAAATTTTATTTAAAATATGATTAAAAATATAGACTTATTTATAAAAAAAATATTGAAAGGGTCTATTTGTAAATGTACAATATGAAACTTGTAATTTTAAATTTTAATCTTTGAAACCTTCAATGACTTATTTGTAAAATTTATTGATAAAATAAATAAAATTTGGACATATTTATAGAGAAAAATATTAATGGTGGTCTATTTTTAAATGTAAAAAATATTAAAAATTAATTTTAAAATAATTTTACAATTATTTTTTAAAAAAATCTGTGGGTCTATTTTGTAATTTATAAATATTAAATTTGTAATTATAAATATAAAAAACACTAATGTCTTTTTTGTAAAATTTTATTTAAAATATGATTAAAAATATAGACTTATTTATAAAAAAAATATTGAAGGGGTCTATTTGTAAATATACAATATGAAACTTGTAATTTTAAATTTTAAGCTTTGAAACCTTCGATGACTTATTTGTAAAATTTATTTATAAAATAAATAAAATTTGGACGTATTTATAAAAAAAAATATTAAAGGTGGTTTATTCTTAAATGTAAAAAAAGTAAAAATTAGTTTTAAAAAAATTTTACAGTTATTTTTTTAAAAAAAATTTGAGGGTCTATTCTTTAATTTATAAATATTAAATTTGTAATTATAAATATAAAAAACACTAATGTCTTTTTTCTAAAATTTTATTTAAAATATGATTAAAAATATAGACTTATTTATAAAAAAAATATTGAAAGGGTCTATTTGTAAATGTACAATATGAAACATGTAATTTTAAATTTTAATCTTTGAAACCTTCGATGACTTATTTGTAAAATTTATTGATAAAATAAATAAAATTTGGACATATTTATAGAGAAAAATATTAAAGGTGGTTTATTTTTAAATGAAAAAAATATTAAAAATTAATTTTAAAATTACAAGTTTCATATTGTACATTTACAAATAGACCCCTTCAATATTTTTTTATAAATAAGTCTATATTTTTAATCATATTTTAAATAAAATTTTACAAAAAAGACATTAGTGTTTTTTATATTTATAATTACAAATTTAATATTTATAAATTACAAATTTAACTTCGGGGTGTTATTTGCAAAAATTAAAATTTTGGGGACTCTTCTGTAAATTTAAATATTTCGGGGTGTTATTTGCAAAAATCCGCCCCCGCGTGCCGGAGAAGGAGGCGGAGGCCGGGGCGCCGGCGAGCCGGCGGCGGGAGCGGAGGCGGACGCCGAGGCCGTTCCGCCCCCGCGTGCCGGGGACGGAGGCCGAGGCCGGCGCGCCGGCACTCGGGCGCGGAAGGCCAAGGCCGAGAGCGTTCCGCCCCCGCGTGCGGGCGCGCCGGCCTCGGCCTCCGTCCCCGGCACGCGGGGGCGGAACGGCCTCGGCCGTGGCCGTCCGCGCCCGCGTTTCGGCGCGCCGGCGCCCCGGCCTCCGGCTCCGCTCCCGCCCGCCCGGCCTCCGGCTCCTCTCCCGCCTGCCGCTCCGCCTCCGGCCGGCCGGCCTCCTCCTCCGCTCCCGCCCGCGCGACGGGGTGTTATTTGCAAAAATCCGAATTTTGGGGACTTTTCTGTAAATCAGAATAATTTCGGGGGTTTATTTGCAAAAATTCGAATTTCGAGGACTTTTTTGTAAATCGGAGTTCTTTCGGGGTGTTATTTAAAAAATCCGAAATCCGGGGGTTAAATATAAAAAAAATAAGTTTTTAGGGGTGTATGTGTAAAAATAACGGGGTAAAATCGGAATTTTTGGGTAAAATTTTGATTAAATAACAATCAGGGGGCTGTGGGTAAATACGGGCGAATTTGAGGGGTGGAGGTAATTACGGAAATTACGGGGGTTAGCGGTAATTACCCCAAATTACAGGGGGTAACCGGTAATTATCCCTAAATATATCGATAACAACTAAAGCACAACACTTAGCTCAGAAGGAACACATTTACTCTGCAGCAGCCACCTTCTCCTCCACGGCCTTGGCTTCCTCCTCAACAGTTGCCGATGTCGCCACCTTCTCTTCAGCAACTACAGCCTCAACTACTGCAGTTTCAGGCTCACCCTCGTCCTTGGTCTCTCCCTCAGGTTACGCTTCGTCTGCCACCTCGACGATCTCTTGTTCAGCCTTCGGTTCTTCAGGCTCTGGCTCTGGTTCGGTTGTCTCAGTTGCTTCCGCCGGCTCTTTCTTTTCCACTTTGGGTGGTTCGTCAGCCGCCGAGGCCTGACTTTCAGCTTCCACTGCCAACTTGTCTGCCAACTTGTCCAACGCTGGCGCTTCAACCTCTACCGGTGCCGCTGGCGCTTCTTCGTCTGTGGTGTTGGCCTCCACAACCGGCGCTGTTTCCACCTGCATATAAAATGGAATTCATGAAACGCACGCATGAGCAAACATTGTTTGATCCAGGGTGCAATACCCTAATCTCCAATAAATCTGAAAAAGAAGTAGATGAAGCACTACTAGACGTGCGCTTATGGATTTCATGCAACACATTATCCTTTAAACCCTGATCTACACCAGCTTCGCTCACCTCAACTGATGCCCTGGAGACTGAAGAGGAATGAAGAGATTGAAAGAGAGAGAGAGAAAGATACGAAGCAGACTCGATGGGTGGTGAATGAGGTGGAGAGTGGCTTCCTATTTATACTACTTCGAGAAGGAGAGAGATCGCACTCACATTGGCTATAGTCTTTGCCGACAAGTAGCCAGGCAGTACTATCTAAATCAATATTATTTTTAAATAGGACCACTTGCAAATATGTTCCTAATATTTCTTGATTCAAACAAGTCCTTCAACTTTTAAAATATTAAAGAGAGAGTTTATGAGGTGAATATTTAGTTTTAAAAATATTAAAGCATGACGGATCATAACTAATACTCCATACTTCCTACTCAATATTCCCATATTTCAATAGTGGATAAAATTATTACTATTTATTTACTATAAAGGATAAAATTTTAATGTACTCAAATTAATCCTACTTTTTTAAATAATTAATTAAAATTTAATCTACTCGTCGGTATGGAGTAAGGAGTATTGGGTATAGGTTATGATTCATCGTAGTGCTTTTCCTTTTAAAATGATAGATTTCATTGAAAGTAAGTCTTTTTTAGGGTCTATTTTGTAATATTAATCAAACTTTTAGGGCGAAATTGCAAAACATCGGGGACCTTTGTTCTGATAATTTGGAAGATTTCAGGGACTTATTTTTAATCCATCAGCTTTCCAAATTCAAAGCGCGTGAGACGCGTGTCCTACTACTATTCGATGCAGTCAACGGATCCGCCATTTTCCCGCTGGAAAGCTGGCGGGGATGAGACATGGGCGGCACGGGAGACACGAGACTGGATGAGTAATTAAGATTTGAACACAAATTTTCTTTGAACGTGTTCGTTATCCCATACCATATATAACGAGATCAAATTGGTACTCTCCTCGTAAGCCCTAAGCTCGAGCTTTCTACCTAAAATATAGAAACCAGCTCATAAGTCTACCCTATTCTCTGTCCAGCACTGATCCCAAGTTGCTGAAATTCATTTCTGACGATGTACAGTTCCCTAATGACTTCCCCAATTTGCATTCGCTCCACGGGTGATTCCTTGGAGCACCTTATGCCAACTCTGAGTAATGGAAATAGACATCCTTCTGCTGTCCCTCTTGCGCTATGGTTGATGTTTGAACTAGTGCCAATGCTAGCTTCTCCATCTTCCTCTTGAAGCAGAAGGAATGGGTCGATGATTTCGAAAGCTCGATCTGGTAGTGCATTTTCAACAAACTTATGAAGGTTCATCCCATCCCGGAATGCATCGTCCGTTGGTCTTCTACCGGTTAACATCTCTAGCAGAAGAATTCCATAGCTGTATATATCACCATGAGTAGAAACCATGCAGGCCATTCCATACTCTGCATTTACATTTGAATCTCAAAGGGAAATCACCATGACATTCTAAATTTGCTATGTTAGCCGATAAAGTAATTATTAGATTTCAATCTTTGCAACGAAAATGATGGAAGAGATACCTGAAGGCAAAACGAAATGCATACCTGGAGCGACATATCCAATGGATCCTCTCAATTGTATGGAGCTGGAAGTATTTTGGGATGTACCGCTTCGAGCTCCGGAGAGGAATCTGGCTAATCCAAAGTCACCTACGTGCGCAGTCATATCATCGTCGAGAAGAACATTGCTCGGCTTGAGATCACAATGAACAATTGGCATGGGATGATGATGATGAAGATACTCTACCGCAGATGCCACATCAATGGCAATGTTGAGTCTCTGACCGAGACTCAACTTTCTACCATCCCCTTCTTGATCTATATCAGGATGCAACCATTTCTCTAGGCTCCCGTTTGGCAAGAACTCGAAAACCAAAGCTTTGAAATCATTGCCTTGAAAATCTACGCTGGAGCATGAAGTCAAGATCTTGACAAGATTTCGGTGGCGGACATTTCTCAGAGCTTCACATTCAGCAATGAAACTCCTAGAAGCTCCACGTTGCCGGAGGTTAAGTACCTTCACTGCGATGTTTTGTTGCTCGGGCTGCTCCAAAATGCCTTTGTATACAGTGCCAAAGCTTCCGATGCCGATCAAATTTGCTGAAGAAAACCCGTGTGTCGCTTTCACTAGTTCTGCATAAGAAAGCTTCATATGACCTTTGACGCTTATTGTAGCTGAAGACTGAGCCTTTCTCCACCTGTGTTTCCAGCGAATCAAAGAGAAACAAAGCAGCAAAAAGGCAGAGAGGATTGCAGCCACCACAACTATGATAATGACTTTTAGTGTCGCTGACCATCCTTTCCTCGTTGAAGCTTGGCCTTCTTTGCATTGTTGTAGGTGTAGCATTGGATTCCCTCCACAAAGTTTGGAATTGCCAAGTAGTGAAATTGCACTGAGATTTGCAAAGACTCCTGCTTTTGGAACTTCACCCTCAAGGTCATTAAAAGATAGATTTAGATGGATGAGTGGTAGGCTCTCTAAGAATTTCGGGATTCGCCCATCTAATTTGTTGTGCGAAAGATCTAGCTGTCGAAGGCCTTTCAAGTCACGCAAATCAGGAATGTGTCCACGGAATGAGTTGCCACCCATATTCAAATTCTGAAGAACCCGGCACTTACCGAGACTAGCAGGAATCACACCAGACAATTTGTTGTTTGAGATGTCCAATGTTTCGAGATTTTGCAAATTCCCAACCTCGAGTGGCAGCGGTCCTTCTAATAAGTTGTTTGCCAAGTTAAGAGCAATAGAGAGAGTTGGGATGCTGAAGATTTCCTTGGGTACGACGCCTTTAAGCTTATTATTCTGCATTTCTAGTAGCATCAAATCATGACAATTACCAAGCGAGGTAGGTACACTTCCATTAAAAAAATTGTTGCCCATTTGAAGTAGGCCTAGTTTGGTCAAATTTCCAAGTGATGGAGGTATTGCTCCGGATAACTGATTGTAAGATAAATATAACTGCTGTAGCTCCTTCAACATTCCGATTGTTGCTGGTATTGGACCCTCAAAGAGATTCTGACCCAAAGCCAAAAATGTTAGGTTTATTAGTTGTCCTATGCCTGTAGGAATGACTCCAGTTATCTGGTTTTGGACCAAAACTAGATATTCTAGCGAGGCAGATAAATTGGTGATCGACTTTGGCAAACTACCGCCAAGCCTATTCGAAGTCAGGTCCAATAATTTTAGGACTGTGTTGTTGGTCAAGGCTGTCAGAAAACCCCAGTCTGTAGCATCTCTTTCTCCAAGCTCATTATTAGCAACATCTAGAATTTGTAATTTTTGTAACATGCCTAGACTTTGCGGAATGTTGCCACTGAATCTATTGACACTAGCCGCGAACCATTGCAAAGAAGATGCATTAGACAAAGACATGGGAATAGGCCCAATAAAATAGTTGGCTTTGAGCGAAAGGGTACGAAGGAAGTTGAATTTGCCCAAATATGTCAAGATTTTTCCGGTTAGACTATTGTTTGCAAGATTAAGCCAAATAAGAGCAGAGAGGTTTGCTAATGATGGTGGAATGGGTCCTGACAACTGGTTAGTTGACAAGTCAAGTAGAGTAATAACAGATAGCTTACCAATAGATTCAGGAATTTCACTAGTGAGTTTATTCTCCCACAAAACAAGGCGGTTTAAATTGAAAAGATTCCCAATCCCTGAAGGAATGTTTCCAGATATTTGATTTTGGTACAACCAAAGTTCTTGGAGTTGTGTTGAGAGATTAGCAATGGAGCTAGGGAATGTGCCATAGAGCTTATTACTTGCTAGCACAAGTTTCCTCAAGTTGCTACAGTTAGCCAAAGCGGTAAGGAAAGCCCAATCACCCGCTGCTAGCTCATTTTCACTGAGTACCAACTGAGTCAAATCTCTTAATGTTCGAAGAGATTGAGGAACTATTCCTGTAAGGCTATTGATAGCCAAATCCAAGACACGAAGGCTTAAGCATTGACCCAAGCTAGATGGTATCTCACCTTGCAGCACATTCAAGCTCAGGTTGAGCTCCTGCAGATGGGCAAGAAAGCTGATATCCCGAGGGATTGGGCCGTGAAACTCGTTCTCGGAGAGAGTGAGGTTCCGGAGGAAGGTGAGATTAGCTATGGATGGAGATATGGAGCCAGTTAGATTGAGCGAATTGAGTCTCAAGGCTGTGATTCTCTGCTGCTCGCCTCGGCCCTCACAGACAACTCCGTGCCATCGGCAGAAATGCAGACTGGTATTCCACGAGGTAAGAGCATCCAAAGGATCATTGGAAATCATAGATTTGAAAGAAAGGAGAGCGAGCCGATCGGTCTCGTTGTTGCCATAGATGTTCACGGAAGAGCGAGTTGTAGAGATAAGGAAGAAGAATGCTAGCCATAAAAACCATAACATCGAGGCAGAAGGCAAAAGAAAAGATCTTCTCACATAAAAGCAGTGGAATATAATGATTCCGAATTCCATGGTTGAAAACTAGAATGTTTTTTTTTTTTTTTGGTTGTTTGATTGAAGATGAGGAAAGAGAGCACAGAGAAAAACTTCTGCTATCAACGAAAGAAATGAGGTGTAATTGCATTGCTTATTTAATCACCACCATCACTATTTATCGACATTAATTAGAGCTAATTTTCCACCAAAATAAAAACTAGAGTTAAATTAATAGTCAAACCTCATGCATTTCTATTGATTTTGGAGTCAACCTACTAGTAATATCTTCTTGCACATGCCATGCCATGGAAAGTTATATGAAAGCAAATTTCTATATAGACTGTTTTTTCTAGGGTCATTATTTGCGAGACTTTGAAGCCATTCACATCTTCTTTCTTTTTTTCTACCGTGACTTACAAGTTCTGCATTTTAGCTTAAACAAATCATATTAATTAAAATAATAACATAATTTTTTCCTAAATAATTTATTTTTTTTATCATGAGTTTGATCAGGGAAAATTACATATTTATAGGAGTTCAAATCCCTACTATTAATCATCGTGCTAACCTCGCGATTAAAAAACTCTTCCGCAAGTGAATAATTAACAAAGCAAGTGACGTGTAAAATGCTTAGGCATCAATTAGAGCTAATTTTCTACTAAAATAGAAACTAGAGCTAATTTAATAGTCAAGACTGGTGCATTTCTATTGACTTGGAGTCAATTGACGAGTAATATCTTCTTGGCACATGCTATGGAAGTCATATGGAGGCAAATTTCTATTGACTATTTTTTTTTAGACTTCCATCCACATTTTCTTTCTTTCTACCGTGACTTACAAGTTCGGCATTTTAGCTTAAACAAATTATATTAATTAAAACAATAATATAATTTTTTTCTAAATAATTTATTTTTTTTAACATGAGTTTGATCAGGGAAAATTACATATTTATAGGAGTTCAAATCCCTACTGTTAATCATTGTACTAACATCGCAATTAAAAAACTCTTCCGCAAGTAAATGATTAACAAAACAAGTGATGTGTGGAAATGCTTAAAACACAAATGGATTTTGCATAAAGAGAATATGGTGTGTTTTTCGACTCTATCACCATTTGCTTTCATATCAATCCATTAATTAAAGTTAAATAATTCACTAAAAAAATTGTCTGATTATCTGAAATTTGATGAAGGTACATAAATTTATTTTTTATATTTTTGATTTATTTTTAGAAGTAGTTGAAATGGTATATTTCTTACTTTTAGTTGAGATACCATGCTCTGCTGCATCTCTACGATTTTATTTTACCAATTTTTTATAAAACGTCAAATCATAATCCGATTTTTTATAAAATGTCAGTTAAGCCGATTTTTCGGGTTTTTTCACCCTTAGCTAAGATAGAAGAAAATTTTTAGTTGGGCTTGATCGAGAAAAAAAATGTCTGAGGGATTAAAACGGAATTTTCCCATGAGACAAAAACCATTTATGATCAAGCAGGTCACTCAGCTAAAATTTTCAGTGATATGTTGACAGAGTAAATAAATCACACCAAGTCCATGTCTTCTTCTCAACATCAAGAGGGTTTTACGTACTTTTACCTAGAGGTGAGCAAAAAAAATCGGAAAATCGGTTAATCGAATCGTACCGAAAAATCGATTATCAGTGCAAACCGGTACGGTTCCGGTTCTGAAATTTCACAGAACCGGTTTTTCGGTTCCGGTTCCGGTTATTCATTCTCTGAAAAACCGGTTAATTGGAATCGTACCGGTTTTCTCTTTATATATAAAACCCTAACCCTAACCCCAACCCTAACCCTTGCGCCGCCTCCGCGCCTCGGCCTCGCCTCGCCCTTGCCTCGCCCCTGCACTGGCAGCAACGCGCCGCTGCCGCCGTCTCGGCCTCGCCCTCGCCTCGACCCTGAGCTCGCAGCAACGCGCCGCCGCCGCCGCCTCGGCCTCGCCCTCGACCTCGGCCTCGCCCTCGCCCTCGCCTCGCCCCCGAGCTCGCAGCAACGCGCCGACGCCGCCGCCTCGGCCTCGCCCTCGACCTCGGCCTCGCCCTCGCCCTCGCCTCGCCCCCGAGCTCGCAGCAACGCGCCGACGCCGCCTCGGCCTCGCCCTCGCCTCGCCCCCGAGCTCGCAGCAACGCGCCGACGCCGCCGCCTCGGCCTTGCCCTAGACCTCGCCCTCGCCCTCGCCCTCGCCTCGCCCCCGAGCTCGCAGCAACGCGCCGACGCTACCTCGCCCTCGGCCTCGCCCTCACCCCCGAGTTCGCAGCGACGCCGCCTTGCCTTTGCGCTCGCCCCCGCGCTCACAGCGACACCGCCTCGCCCTCGCCGGTCGTCGCGTCGCCGGAGATCTGGTTAACCGGTTTAGAACCGGAACCGGAAAACCGATTCTTGATCCAAACCGGTACGTTCCGATTCTCAATTTTTTGAGAACCGGAATTCGGTTCCGGTTCTCAAATGAGCAAAACCGGTCCGGTTAACCGGTTTTGCTCACCCCTACTTTTGTTTTGCCTACACATTAAGACATAATTTTCTTCAGATGATCCATTACAATCTATTTTCCTGGCCACCTTGCAAAACCCTGCACAAACAACATTAAGGTTACCAGAAGTTGAAACCCTAATAGCCATCAGGGCCAAGCTAAAATCTTTACTCTCGTCACGGGCGAAGCATCCACGGCAATAAGTTACCCCCGTTTCGGACTGGTTTTGCGCTCCTTCCTCTTCTTCACTTCCTCTCCGTTGGCAGTTCCTGCGTAGCATGAATTGTGAGGGAAATTTGTTGAAATGGTGATCAGTAGCAACTATTGGCATTCATACTTAGACATATGTAGTATATAACCATCTCACGTTGATCTGAAGAAAAAATGGGTTCTATAGAAGAGTTTATTAGGGTTGCATGAAATCCATTACGTATAGGAGCAAAAGAGCATTACCCAATGTTCAGGGTGGGGAGAGAGTTTGGTATCAAGAAGGAAGGTAGAGAGGCAGAGCTTGTTTGAGCCTGCTGGTTTTGCTGTTGCCACTGTGTTTGCTGTACTAAATCGCTCGCCTTCTCCTTCTCAACAATCTATCATGCAAAAAGACACCGCAAAATGGCCTTCTACGATGTTGGATTCGGAGACGTATGCCACCTGATCTTATGAATTGAAATGTGAGTACCAGTGAATAGGGATACCTCACCTCTTTTTGAAGAACTTTGTTTTGCTCTTGTAGTGATTTCTCCTGCATATGTTGTTATCAGTCAAGTGAACATTGGTATGATAGAAATCAACAAAATGTCGTAACAAATATATCTGTAACGTTGTTCATATAAGAAAAACATGTGTATTTAGGTGCTGAAAGTGATGAACTGATAAGGGAGACAATATGGGTTTAGTTGTCCTTGTTTTAGTTTCATTCTTGGCCTTTGTTGAGTTATTGTGGATTTTGCATTGCAATGTTTTGTTGTATAAGTATCCCCCTGCTCACATGGCTGACATTGTTTACATCTAATAATTTAATAACCAAGCTGGCGTAGACCAAAAGGTATTGATTCTCGTGTTAGGAGAAAGTTCAAAGGATTGCACCTTTATGCCCAATATTGGTTATGAATCTGACAAGAAGACCCGCCACTGTCTTCCAAACCGCTTCAAGAAGTTTGTGGTTAACAACATCTCAGAATTGGAGCTTCTTATGATGCACAACAGGTCCGTTCTTCTTTCTTCTCATGGGAATGTCTATATTGTATGTTGTAAGAGAAAACATACCAATCACTTAAAAACACATCTCTTTTTGTTATTCTTTTTGAGTAAGAGGACCCATTTTCTTTTTACCTTTTTTCTTTTTCTGTTGATCTTCCCCGTGTTCATTTACAGTGACTGAAGCATTTTTTTGGTCTTATTGCAGAACTTACTGTGCTGAAATGGCGCACAATATCTCAACAAAGAAACACAAGGAAATTGTTGAGCGTGATGCTCAGCTTGACATTGTTGTCACCAACAAGTTAGCCAGGTTGCGCAGCCAAGAGGATGAGTGAGATCTTTAAAGATTAGCTGAGCCTTAAGGAGCGAGGACCTGCTTCTGTTGTCATGTAGGAAACAATCTCGAATCAGCACATTTTTGTAATTTTGTATGCTTCTTTTTGCAATTCATGGCATTCTGAGCTAGTCAGCAGACTTCGTTTGGTTTTTGGAGCTTTTCAGCTCAATGAGATTTAATCAGATTTTGTCTTGGAGGCTATTTTCTTTCTTCAGCTTGTGTCTCTCTCTATTTTCACACCTTTTAGATCCTCGACATTACATATTTGCCTTCATCTGATTCTCCTGAACTGGCTTCGCATTTGGTCATTATATCTTCATAACAATTACAGAGAGTTGTGTATTTCAGTAGCCCCATCTTGCAATCGTCACATTCTTAGTTATTAGGGAGGAGGGACCGAGGTAACCCCAACTAATACCATGATGATCATGTAATTAAGATTGCTCACAAACTCTCCTAATTCATACACTAACCAAAGATAATACAAATTATACCAAATATCAAGAAACTCAACAAGGATCCCAAATAACCAAACCCAATATAAAGACTCGAAAACCTCATACAAACTGAGCACATAAACCCCATTATTGATAAATATATCAATAACAATTAAAACACAACACTTATCTCAGAAGGAACCCATTTACTCTGCAGCAGCCGCCTTCTCCTCCACAGCCTTGGATTCCTCCTCAACAGCTGCCGATGCCGCCACCTTCTCTTCAGCAACTACAGCCTCATCAGCAGCCGGCGCTGCCTCAACTGCCGCAGTTTCAGGCTCACCCTCGCCCTTGGTCTCTCCCTCAGGTTTCGCTTCGTCTGCCACCTCGACGGTCTCTGGTTCAGCCGTTGGTTCTTCAGGCTCTGGTTCATTTGAAGGCTTCCTCTCCGGTTCGGCTGTCTCAGTTGCTTCCACCGGCTCCTTCTCCTCCACTTTGGGTGGTTCTTCAGCGGCCGAGGCCCGGCTTTCAGCCTCCACAGCCACCTTGTCCAACGCTGGCGCTTCAACCTCTACCGGTGCCCCTGGCGCTTCTTCTTTGGCGGTGTTGACCTCCGCAGCCGGCGCTGTTTCCACCTGCATATAAAATGGAATTCATGAAACACACGCATGAGCAAACATTGTTTGATCCAGCATGCAAAACCCTAATCTCCAATAAATCTGAACAAGAAGTAGATGAAGCACTACTAGACGTGCCTATATGGATTTCATGCAACACATTATGCTTGAAACCCTGATCTACACCAGCTTCGCTCACCTCAACTGATGCCATGGAGATTGAAGAGCAATGAAGAGATTGAAAGAGAGAGAGAAAGAGATGAAGCAGACCTGATGGGTGGTGAATGAGGTGGAGTGGCTTCCAATTTATACTACTTGGAGGGGAGAGAGATCTCCCTCACATTGACCAGGGCGTTCTTTAACTTAGACATTAAAATCAAACTCAAATTTAAAATTAAAATTTAAATATAAAAAAATAATTTCATCAAAATTTTTTATGTTTAGCTATTAGTTTGAATAATGAATTATTTAAAATTTTTTAAACTATTATTTATTAATATTTAAATGACTAAAACTAAGAGTAGTATAATAATTTATTTTTTAAAATAAAATAAAAATAATCTAATTATTTGTTTAATATTGAAATAATAGATAAATCAGGACAGGATAATTGTGATGGCGATCCCCAATCAAATGCACGCTAAAATCTTTGCCGACAAACAGCCACACATGCAGTGTCTAAATCATTATTATCTTTATTCAAAGAAGTCCTTCAATTTTAAAATATTTAAGAGACATTTTATAAGGTGAATATTTATTTTTACAAATATTGAACTATGACCGATCATAACTAATACTTCATACTTTCTACTCAATATTCCATATTTCAATATTGTGACTATTTATTCACCATAAAAAGATAAAATTTTAATCTACTCTAAATTAATCTTACTTTTTAATAATTAATTAAAATTTAATCTACTCCCGCGGTATAGAATAAGAAATCTTAGGTATAGGTTATGATTCACCCTAGAGATTTCTCTTTTTAGATGATAGATTTCATTAAAAGTAAATTTGTTTAGGGTGTTTGTAATATTAATGAAAATTTAGGGTGAAATAGCAAAACATCAGGGCCTTTGGTTTTTTATAATTTGGAAGATTTCAGGCACTTAATTTTAATATATCATCTTTCCGAGTTCCAAACTCACGAAACACGTGTCCTTTTTTTATTGGATGGAGTCCAATCGGATCCGGCATTTTCCCGCTGGAAAGCTGGCGGGAATGGGACCGGGCGGCGCGAAAGTGGGCCCCGGAGAAGAAAAAGGCAACGGTGACGCTGACGTGGCGAGAACTATATTCCTCCACGGCACCTTCTCAAACGTAACCGTTTACACGACGAACTCATAGACGAAAGTTCGGAAGCGGATGCTCGAAAATATTGACACGGCGGAGCAGTCTCATTGAAGGCGTGGAGCATTTCGTGGAAAGTGAGGTTGCCGGACCACCACTCTTTCGAGAGGTCCGAAGATTCTAGGCAGAGTCAGGAGGCCGAGGGAGGTGGCGTGTATTGTGGGTATTTATTAGGGGCATGGGAGTCAGTGTCCCGCCACGATGGATACTGCCATCCACGTGTCTCCCGAAGCACGATTAACGAGAAACATGGGTCCCTGTAATCTAATAATTGTTTGATCTGTACAGACAGGTGTCACTATGTGCATGGCGGCGGATCAAATAGACGGCAAAGGCCAGTAAGGTTCAGAATCAAAGTTAAAATCAAACTTAAGATAAAAATTAAAATATAAAAAATAATTTAATTATATTTTTAATATTTATATATATTAGTTTATTAATAAATTGTGTAACAATTTTATGAAATATTTTACACTCAAATATATTAATTATTGAGGTTTAAAATGTATGATATTAAATAAAAATAAGATAGTAATTTTAGTTTAAAAATAAAAATAAATAATATAATATTAGTTTAAAATTTTTAATATTTAATTATTAGATTGATAAATAAAAAAAAGGGATAATTTTAGCATTGATTTCAAACTAAAGGAGGCCTAATCCTCGAACTGATTTCAAATAAAAAAGGCTTCATCGATGGCAAAATTATTGAACACGGAGATTCGCATCGACTTAAGCATCCGACGGATTTGATCGGGGTCCCAACTCTGATGGCGTTCGTTTGTAAGAAGGCAATGAGATTCTGACACGGCAGATACAGCTTAAATCAGGCGACATTGAATCTCAAACCTAAAACCGATCGCGAGGGGAATTTAATTACGCTAAATATTAAATATTTTCATCAACTGCAGAAAAAGCCACCAGAGGGCGTTTGGCGTAGTGGTATGATTCTCCCTTTCCGTGCGGAACGTCGTGAGGTCGATCCTCGCAACGCCCCTTGAATAAAACAGTCCCTTTTACATAAATTTATAAAATTTAAAAAAATTTTAATTATCGGATATTCAAAATTATTTAAATGAGCAAAATAATTTTAAAAAAAATTATTTCAGCGGAGATAAAAAAACGTTTCTAAAATCGAAATTGAAAAGCTTTCAACGCAAGTCAAACATTGAAAAGACACCAAGTGCCCATACAATGTATATCCCGTCGATCAGGCATTAAACAAAAAGCAAGACAACAGTGGAGATATTAAAGGAGTCCCCCGACGACAGAGCTGCAGCGACGGTCGTGCTACAACTTGTGCAGCAGTACTGCGCCCAAAGCTGAAAGCATCAGGGAATGCAGCTCAGGCCCTGGCCCATCTAGTTATAGCCTGCCGCACGGTTTAGTTCGATATCAAAATCAAGACTATAATTAAAATTAGAAATTATTTTATAAATAAATTTTTTTTATTAAAATTAATATTTTAATAATTTAAAATTCGATAAATTATTTAATTTTTTATATTAATTTAATTTAATAATAATATAAAATAAGTAATAGTAATTTTTTTAAAAAAATTTTAAAATAAATTAATCTTAATTCTGATTTCAAATCAAACGGGATCTCAGGTCAACACTAACAAACCAAACGTGAAAAAAATAATTTAATTATTTTTCATTAGTCAAATTAATTTAATTATCTTATTTCGTCTTAAATCAAACAAGTATCTTGGTTTAGATTTTCTGAGAAATTCCATTGCTTTGCGAGAAATCAAAGGAAAATAAATAAATGGGCTCCGGGATTCAGATTCTAAAGCTCCAAAATAGTCATAAAATAGCTCGACTAGACAAAAGCTGCAAAACCTAACTCAATAAATCCTTCTCATTGCTTTTTTCTCTTTTTTATTTCAGAATTGATATTTTCGAGGAAATATTTTGTAATTAATGTGCCCCGAATTCATTTATTAAATGTACATCTCATATTGGATTGTCAACGGGTGGGGCTGACCCAGATTTTCAGACTTTGGATCCCATTTAAGGCCTCCCTTTAAGGCCAATTCGGGGCCAGAAGAGATAGTTTGATTTCAGATAAGGTGAAAATTAAAGTTTAAAAAAAATTAAAATATAATAAGATAATGTGATTAAAAAAATTGTGTTTGATTACTGATCTGACTAGTGAATAATTCAAATTTTTTTTGAATCATTTTACCCTTAGCTTTTTCTTTAAATATGTCTTCGTTCTTGCTGTTGACTCTGTCATCTCCGACGAGATATGATGCACTGACAAGCTCACACGGGCAGTTCGAGTGGCGAGCTCGCGCGAAGAGCTCACATGGCAGGTCTTTGGCATCTAAGGACATTTTAGTCATTTTTCATTTTATATTTAATTAAATTATATAATATTAATTTAGTCAAATTTTTGGTATTTAGATGATAAATCGATTAGTCTAAGATGATCTTGATCTTAATCCGAAAACAAACGATCCCGAAAAGTTTTGTAACATTCGAGTTCAGGCACTATGTAATATATTTTTTAAGCAAATATACATAACAAATCTTCTCAATCACATCCAATTAACATTAATAAAAAAATATAAAATTTCTAAATTATCTCTTTTTTAAAAAAAAATTACAAAATAATGTATCGTTTTCTCCTATTTATGTTTGAGAGACTTCGAAATCTTAAATGATGATGCAAGTTCATTCAAACAATTTTTTTAATGAAAATAATTAAAAATTTTCGCATGTTTAATTAACTTTAGCCAAAGATTATTAAGAAGATTTATTGCACTTGCCTCCGTAAGGAGGTTTTTAAACAGAATCATTAGAATGTAGAAAGTGATATTTAATTATTTAAATTTGGGGGGTTTTATGTAATTTTTAAAAACTTAAGGTGGTATTTGTGATAAATCCTAATAATGAACACCTGAATTACGAACAAAGACTGCAGGCTTGCTCTTAGTTTGGGCCTTTACGGCTGAGACAAAACATAATAGTCCTTTTTTTTAATATATTTTTTTCAGCTCCTTGATTGTTTTCCTTTTTAGTCCGGCAAAAATTTTTTTTTATATATTTTAAATTTTTTTCAGTTCGTCGTGTGGTTGGCCGTCCGATCGAGGGTGGACGCGGGAGATGGGGGCGTCTGTGCGGACACGTGGGGGTAGGCTCGAGGGGTTTGGCCGGGCGGGCGCGCGCGGCAGAGGGCTTCCGGAATTCGCCCACGAACGGAGGACTTCAAAAAAAAAAAAAAAAATCGAAAAATAATAATAATAAATTGTTGGGATTAAAAGAAAAAATTGAGGCGCTGATGCAATTAAGCGTTTTTCTTCGTCGTGGATGGTCGACGCTGGATGGACTTTAAAAATAATAAAAATAATTAAAAAAAACTAACCAGGTGTAGTTTGTGCGGAAAGCGACTTGCACCGGGCTGACCAGGCGGTTAGGTAAAACGTCAAACCCTTCTCTGACTGGCACCCAAACCAGACGGAGAACGGGCCGGAAAGAAGCACCAGGCTTTTTTCGGCCCGAACCCAACGCAATCCAGCTTCCGCACTCGGGTTTAGTCGGGCTGACCCGGATCGGCCCGTTGACGGCCCTGGTTTCAATTTTCAATTGGTAAAAGTAGGCTCATAAAGTGGCCGGCCAGAACCAGAGCACTATTTATAATGCAATTACAACCTTACAGGTTCTTTTTGCAAAAGCACCCACTATAAAATTTATTTGCATTTAAACCCCTACAAGATCAAATAATTTGCATGAAAAACGTTAGGGACCGTTTAATTTAAGATTACAAAACAAGATGATCTATTTCTAATTCAATTTTAGTTCAAATTGATACTAATTAGTTTGACGAAAAAAAGAGGATGATCTCAAATCAAACACTCCGCTTAGTACGAATGTAGGCGAAGCCTAACCAAAAAAAATATAAAGGCAACAAAGAACACTCCACAGTATGTCGTAAGCCATTGCCATCCCTTCCAACCTAATGCTGTCACTGAACTGAAACCGAAACGTCCCAATTTTGGTCTCCTACAAACCGAGAACTAAAACTAGGATTTCCCTTTTAGCCTCCTTCATTTGATAAAATATGTCCTCCAGGGGCATATATTCAAAAAGACAGCTCAATATATGGTGCCCATTTCTCCTTCCCAGCATTATTCATCTCTTGCCGTGGACCGAGCCCAAATGGAGGTATGTCAAGCAGCTGAAGCTTAATCTGCCTATGAGCTTGTAGAAAATTTTCCATCACTTGTAGAAAATTATTTTCTTTGGTTTCATCTAGGACTTATTCCAAGCAGAGCCAGCACACAGACACCACAACAAAAGCAAAGCAAGAAGAAGAAGCAGTGCAAACGGAGGCAAACAGAAGACGCATCAACATCATCATCATGCGAAGCACCAGCAGACAGTGAAGCCAAGGGTTGTCCCAAAGGCTGTGGATGAGGACTTGTACAAGATCCCTCCTGAACTCCTCTACCAGAAGCCCAAGCAGGCACTGCTCTTCTGATTTTCTTAATAGACACTTCTTTTAGAGATTTATTAGCGGAAACACAGATTGCCGAGAGTATTATGCGACTCATTTGATGTAGTTTTGATGGTTTCGGTTGCAGAAGAAGAGCTGGTGGCTTGGATGCCTGGGACTGAGCTGCATTCCCTGAGCAGAAGCTTGGACCATGTACTTGCATACTAGCAGCATCAGTCGGTCACTGCAGTATTGTTTCTGTTGTTGTTGTGCTCCTTTACTTGCTCCCTCAGTTGTTAACTTGCTTTTTGTTTAATGCCTGATGGGATATGTATAATAATATATTGCAAGGCCAGTGTCTTTTCAAATGAAAATGGAAGCTACCAAGCTTGACTTTGGTGCTCCTTACCCTACATCTCTTGCGTCTTTTCTCAATTCGTGGGAAAAAATATTGGGAAATTTTCTCTCCGAAGTCTTTGTGCATAATGTATAATTATCTATTTATGAGTCCTTTAATCATGAACAAAACAATAAAATTTCACCCACGATTATTCGGAAATCCGAGTTAGTTGAAGCTTAGGTCACCATCTGTTTGCCCACCTGGGCTTGATCCACAGAGGAAGAAATTGTTTGGGGTTGGCAGAGAGAGGCAGTAGTGTTGGTTTCCAAAAGAGTTGGTCGTGCAGCAGGGGAATAACAAGTGTGTTGCAGGTAGTGCCGTGTGCTTTGCATGCCCACTGCCGCTTCATGTTGCGTTTGCTTATCTGCCTTTTTCTTTGTTTTCTTTATCAAATTCATCATATTATACATAACCAAAGATCAACTATAATATGCTGTTAATATGATCACATACAAATTTAATAGTGTTACATAACAAAATCATAAGCAAATACACTCGATAGCGAGTTGCATCCACAGACATAACAGGAGTGAAACAACAATCTCAGCAAATTATAGAGCGTCGCAAGAATCGAACTCGCGACCTCTCACACCCGAACGAGGATCATACCACGAGTCCAAACGCCCTTGTTAAAATAGGAGATAATTATTAATTAATCAATTTAATATCGTTCATTTTTGGAGTTTTCAAAAATCTTCTCTAGTGGATGTCTGCATATGTGACTTTAAAGACGTGAGTGGGTATCTCAAATACAAAATTCAACAAAGCAAATTTCAGAAAGTGAAAAATGAAAAATTAAAAGCAACGCCTTTACCCTCAGAGACATCCGTGCTCACCCTACAGTGCCATGAAAAAGAGGGAGACCTCGCTGCCCCACTCACTCTCCTTCCTTCGTTTTCTCTTCCACTTTCTCAATCCCTCCACTCTTCCTTCCCTTATAAGTTGCCTACTCCGGAGCTCCTGTTTTTCGTAGTAACCAAGCAATGGAGCTAAGTGATCAGTTTATGAAGAAGCACCGAATTCCGGCATTCGGGAGCCCGTGGAATTTCTCTGGCGAGGTCGCCTTCGCTACGTACTACTTCGTCGAAGAAGATAGAGATCTCTTCCAAGCGCCTAACTACTACCAAGAAACAAAGGTCTAGGGCTCTAAAGAGTAGCATTGTTTGTTCAAGTGTTTGTTCCTATGAAAGCTGAGCTAGTTGTTTTGTGTTGCAGGTGAGGAAGAGTGCAGCAAAGAGAGCAAAAGCTCCAAAGGCTGTTGATAAGGACTTGTATGAGATCTCCTCTGAGCTCCTCTGCCAGAGACCCAAGAAGAGGGTATGTGTCACCTTTGTCTTGGTTTTAGAGTTAGGATTTTTCCGCATTTTAGCATATAACTATCTGAAATCTTGCATACTTGCATAGGATCCACTGATGTATTGAGTTGTAAGCAAATGTAGAAAATCTCAGGGAGTCATATGCAAACTTCCTTCTTTTCAATGTTCTTCCCTTCATGGCTTTGGATGCAGAAGAGTACTATGAAGAACTGGTTAGGATGCCTAGGGCTCAACTGCGACCCATGAGTTCAAGATTGTGAGCAAGTGCTGCTGCCTTCTTCTTCTCGTGTAATAATTTCATGGAGCTAGTGCGAGCGGCTGATTGGTTGGCTACTGGTGCCAGCGGTAGTCGGATCACGGGCGAATTGGTGCTTTGGGAAGGTTTTTTGATGGAAGCGATGGGCCTAGTGAAAGTTGATGGCCCGGCTCTGTAATTTTAGGGCTTATTGTGTTTTCTTCTTCACTAACTTTATAAAAAAAAAAAAAAACAAATCCCATATATCGAATATAGACTATTATGCATGTAATTCGTGTAACATGAGAATTTTCCACTTTATTTTACATTTTTTTTTCTCTCTCTCCCCAATTTGTGGAAAAATGAGAGTATTTTGAATTTGGGAAAATCCCTGGCTACTTTAAGTTGTGTGAAAAGGAGTGCGTCAAAGGAATTTGGTAGGGTCCTTCTTCAAACCTGCCATGACTTTGATATTCTCATCTCTATGAATCTGAAATCTCATAGTTGCATAATTGTTGAAAAACACATACAATGATCATCAAACATATAAAAAAATCCTAAGTCCAATATCAAAATATGCGTAAGACAAAATACATGTAATGAACACAGATCTCATATGGAACGAACAGAAGTTTCGAGCTAGAATCAATACACCATTCTTTTTACCAAATTGATCTCACAAGAAAAATCGGTTCATTACACAAAAAAGGGCAATCGCCTAACTGATGAGACTCTTTCCTTTTAGGTCTTTTCATGGGTATCAAATCCACCGCATTCCAAGCGCGAAATGGGAAATTTCTAATTCCACTGGCTGTAACCATATAATTTGGAGTAGGTCAAGCTGATATTGATGCCTTCTTTTAAGTTATAGCCTCGCTTTTTCTTCTTTTAAGGGCACATGGAAATGGAAAAGACGTAAAGAAACAGGAGGCCCTTCAAAGTTGAGAGCTGAGACCCACGTCTTCCTTTCTTTGCCGCTTGTGCCGCTTTGCTCTTGTCAAAAAAGACATGAAAACTAATCGTTTTTGGTGTGAATTTTATTGGTATTGCTTTTACTTGCTTTTGAGGGAGGAATTGAACCTTTTTATGTTCTTTTTCTCACAAAACATCTACATTGACAGCAGAATATGAAAATGAAATCCAAAACAAGACACCAAATTGCAAACTGGCAAGCGGTAACACAACGAAAGTGAAGGCATGGAACTTACATATAATAGACTCTAGCAAGACTACACACTATGCAGCCATACCAATGCCCCCCTTATACGACTCGAACTAAAATGTGATTTTTTTTCAGGCTTTCATCACAATCAAAAAGTATCAGACATCAGCGAGTTAAAACAGCCGAGTTGACTCACCCAAGTTGAAGTGCAATAATACATCACACAACATTTGCCAAGCACTTGTACAATCTGCGTGGTGTCTCATGAACCACTGGCCAACAAATCAAATGATAGTGATGCAAAAAATTGATCAGATCATGATATACTACAGGAATTTATACACAGCTTCCTCTAATTTGAGCTACTTATATAATACACATTGTTTCAAATGAAACATACTATTGGATATTCAAGATGTTCCAAAATTTCACATCATGAACATGAAGGAAAATATGCCATCCAAAGATCTTGCTCATGGTGAGGAAATCAAAAAACAAGAAAAAAAATATTTGCCACTACAACACACATCCATAAATTATTTGTGGTAAATGGTTGTCCTTGCCTGAGTGCTCAAAATTCAGCCAACAAGAATCAAAGTACAGAAACATGGTTTAACATCTTCTACATATCATATCAGAACAGAATGACTTCTCTATCAAAACAATCACCAGGAAATGTATTTCCTGAATAAAGAAGCAAATTGCGGAGGAACTCATGTAACAAAAAATAATTTTGACCTTGCATGTCTTATTAGCAAAAGAGGATTTCAGTATTTAAGCGAAGTGCTCTAAGGAGCCGTGGACTCCTTGAGATAGGCAATTAGATCTGCGCGCTCTTGTGGCTTCTTGAGTCCAGGGAAGACCATCTTAGTTCCAGGAATATACTGTGAACACCAAAGACAACACAACAAAAAAACTAAGTTTGGTATGTTCAAATTATGCACATAGGTAGTCATGTTATTAAACAGTAGTTATATAATTTAACATTGCTCATACCAAAGAAGTCCAATAACTTAAGTAAACAATGAAAATAATAGGGCATGCTATGTGCTTCTCTATGATCAACGATGAGTACACGGCTATTCTGCATGATTTAAAGAAGATAAACATGCACTGAATTCATCCAACAAAAATTTGCCAATGAGTAAACTTTCTAAGGAGGAGCTCTATATATGATAAGTCAATATTAAACGATCGGTTTAAGCACCAAGAATGCAAAATATTGCCCCAGATATAAAATGGAAAATTTTGAAATGCACACTGCAAATAGTTGTTAATTTCAACAAGTTCACCTCGCAACTAAGAATTAGTAAGCATTAGTGCAACTTTTCCACAAAGCATTCATAATTCATTGAAGCTTAAATATCATGAGAACACACCTTCTTTGGGTTAAGCAAGTAGTCATACAAAGTCTGTTCCTCCCAAATCACAGCCATGTTCTTGTTTGCAGTAGAGTAGGAATAGCCAGTGGTTGTACCAGATTGCCTCCCAAACAAGCCATTCAAATTAGGACCTAATAAACAAAAGAATCTTAATGCTCAAAGATTTTGATAAATAACCACAAATAACAATACAAAGCAATTGGTAGAAAATAACTATATGCTAGACTTTGTAAAAACAATGGATCACAGGACTGCAACCATTACCTTATTACTTTTAGAATGAAACAAAGCAACAGGGAACAAAGCAACGCATTTGTGTTTTTAACCACCATTTGTTAGACGATCTAGGAAACCAGAATCATCTGCAAAAATTGTTGGCAGAAGTATTTCCAATTGTAATTCTGTATATATTTTAAATTTCATCAAAACAGTCAAAAATTATGAACAGACAATATTCCCAAAGAACCAATATCATGATTCTCAGATGATTCAGAATAACTAGACAAAGCAATTCCCCTAAAGAAAATACAACAAATTAAGGACAAAACATTACATAACAGTCCATATAAATCAGAAAACATTAATATCTTCTCAAAAATCAATCAAACAAAAATAGATTACTGATCGTATTCAAATGAATAGTTAGTACCAAACGTCACCGGCCTAAAACTCAAAATACCCAACCATCACAGACCCGAAGAGCGATCAACAATAGCCACAATAATATCTAACCCAACAAATAGCTCATATCAAACATCATCGACCTCAAATTCAAGAGACGAACAAGCATAGATCTGAACAAACACAAATCATCTCACAGAATAAGACAAAAAGAATAGATCGAGGAGCAAGATCCAAACCTTGCTTGTGGCCGGCGCCCTTCTCGACGGTGTGGCACTGGGCGCACTTGGTCTTGAAGATCTTCTCCCCGGACTTGACGTTGCCGGCCGGAGCATCAGCGAAGCTCGCCATATCCGAGATCTGGAATGTAATTAGGGTTGCGCTTCTGTCTCTCGTTCTTCTTCCGGCGCTGGGGAGTTGGCCGAGGTCTTTATGGGTAGCCGACTAGCCGGTGGGCGAGGTGGACATATTGGATTTGCGAGGGGTAGTTTTGGAATTGGATCGATCTCCCGTTGGACCGGAGATGGCCGATGAAGAACCGTCCCACGTGGTTGGCGGCGTGTGGCTGTCCCGAGGGCGGGCTCTTCGGCAGGACCGTCAATGGGCCCGAGTGCCTATTTGGATTTACGGGTTGAACTTACAAAAAATTTATTTAAAATTTATCCAACATATCAAACAGATTTTATTGAATAATTTGTTAAAATTTAAATTTATTTAAAAATTTAGTAAAAAGCTATTTAAATATTATTTTATTAATTAAATATATTAATTTATTTTTAAGTATTATTTTTCGTTATAAGTAATAAATATAGACATTAATAAATTTTAACAAGTCTTGATGAATTTAATGGACCTAATATAAATTTAATAAATTAAATCTTAAGAAATTTAACATAAAAATTAGCAGATTTTAATAAATTTTACTTCTCCTTAAGCTCCTGCATAGCAACCTTGGATCCATTCAAGCATGTACGGGCTGGATCCGTCGTCAGCCCTACTCTTCAGGTTAGGATTAGCGGTTCGAGCCGACCTGATCCCAGCCGAACCAAAGAACGTCAGGTTCTGGATGTGGTCCACAATATACAATTTTCTTCTTCATAATTTTATATTAGCAAGGAGGCATTTTGAAAAGTGGTCAAACCTGGGCCGGGGTCCGGAGACATGATTCCCAGCTTCTGAACCTCAGCATTGAATTTGCTTTCCCCTTTTATTTCTCTCAATTTCGCATAATATATTTGGTTGAAATCCAAAGCTCCCACCGCGCTTCCAAAATCTTTTAGCCAACTGCCTCTCATCAAATTTGCCCAAATCTGAGCTTTTATTGAAGGACAAAGGGATTGATGGCGCGCGCGAGCTTCGTGCTTGGGCTCCTCTTCCTCGTCACGGTTGGAATGATCGTAGGTATGCTCCAGATCAGTTTTCTTGTTTCTTAGATAATTGTTCTCTATCTTGGAGTGAATCAATGCGGTTGCCCTGGAATCAGTTTGTGGAAATGCCGCTTAATCTGCATAAAACTGCACTCATTCAGTTTTATCTACGGCTCTTCGGGTTGGGATTAGGGTTTTACTTCGCAAAGTTGGTTGGTAGTGTTCAAATGGTTTTGTTGGAATTAGAAGTTCCTTGAACCGTCAAGTTAGATTTTTATCGTCAATGTCCAAGGAGGATAGGTTGCTATGCCACGAGTTTAGTACTTTTGGAGCACCGTTGGTTGAGGATGTAAGTTATTCTAATTGATGGAACTGGGAAGAACTGGATGAAAATGACTTAAACTGAAGTGCCTCTCTATTAAGAACATTATAGATAGCTGTCGTTTGTATCTACTAGTTTAGGCTGGCTAGATACTTCAGAGTTGTCCTTTGATGCCCTTCACTGGTCGATAGTCTGTAACTCTGATTGGCAAGACCCGTAGACAGGCTGTTATGACAGAAAATTGGAAGTAATTTTGGAGAATTTGCATTTTTAAAGTTTACCAATTTGCCCTTCTTAAGATTATGCTTCCATTAGTTAAGATCTCCTCCTCTGGCGAGAATTTTGTATTTTGATAGTGGAGTTCCATATTGCAGATCGGAAATTGACATACTTTCATAGATGGACAGTACTTGTACATATGATGTTATATATTAGCGGTTATAGTTTAGAAAGTCTTAGGTTTATTTAAGTAGTGTTTACAATTCTTTGTCTCTCTAACTAATCTATGCTAGACTTCTAAATAAAGATATATTTAAACATTTAACTTTTAAAACTACTGCCAAAAATGTTACTTAAATTTTTTGTGTGGTTTTTTTTTTTGTCTAAAACTTCTTATAAACTCTGACTCGTTTTGAATTGAGCGAAGATAAAAATATTGCTTCTGATCATTGCTAGTTTAATAAGTTTCATCTACTTTAATGAGTGCAGTTTTATGTAGATCAAACATTCTCCTACTATGGGCCATCATGTTTGGTGACTGTTTATTGATTTTTATTTTTTTTAATATTTGTAATACAGTTTTTATTGGATTTCTACCTGTATTTTTTTTTTCTGATTTGAGACATATATTTGTTATGGCACAAACCACCACCCCACACCAGCCTAACAATACAATCTACACATGTAAACACACCCGCACACCCAAAGGATTCAAATCCTGCCTCTGCCCCTTTCCAAGAGTGTCATCTATGTTTTGGATCTATTATGCCAAGTGTGCTAATCAAATTGCACGTGGCAACAATCAAGCACTGTACGTTCAATACATATTTGAATTAGATCCAAAAAAATTAGCTGGCAGATCAGTTGGCACTATACCATTTTACCAGCAGTTGAGCAGTCAAACCAGCAACTTATAAATCTAAATTAACACTAGTAGATGATAACTTGATCAAAAAAACTGGTGTCCTCCTTGGAGAAGAATGCCCATTATATAATGAATACAAGTTGAAGAAAATAAGGCATATCCTAAACAAAGAAAATATTTACAATTATTACAGGTATAAAATCAGCCATAGAATCTGCTAACTTTGGTATAAAATCAGCCATAGAATCTGCTAACTTTGGTATAAAATCAGCCATAGAATCTGCTAATTTTGGTATAAAATCAGCCATAAAATCTGCTATCTTTGAATGACTAGCTAATTCCTTTGACATCCCCCCTCAAATTGATGCGGGTAAGTCAACAAGCATCAATTTGCTAACAAGAAAGTTATGTCGCTGTCGTGTCATTGGTTTGGTGAAAATATCCGCAATCTGTAGAGTAGTGAGATATGTGGGAGAGTGATAACTTGGCGATCATAGGCCTCCCGGATAGAGTGACAGTCAACCTCTATGTGCTTTGTGCGTTCATGGTAGACAGGATTGGCTGCAATTTGGATGGCACTAGTGTTGTCAGCATGTAAGGGAGTAGGTTGATCTTGGGTGAAACCAAGCTCTGTTAAAAGACCACGTAACCAAATGATTTCTGAGCATGCAGTAGACATGGCACGGTACTCCGCCTCAGTGGATGATTTGGAGACCGAGTCTTGCTTCTTGCATTTCCAAGAGATAAGAGCATCACCAAGAAACATACACCATCCGGTAGTTGATTTTCTTGTGTCCGGACAACCAGCCCAATCTGCATCACTATAGGCCTGTAGTTTGAGGGAAGAACCAGTAGGGAAGAATAAGTCATGACTTTGTGTGCCCAGGATATATCTGATGATGCGGCGGACTGCAGATAGGTGGAGATGCCGAGGGGCTTGCATGAACTTGCTGACAATATGGACAGCATAAGAGATGTCCGGGCGGGTGATAGTTAGATAGATAAGACTTCCAACCAGCTTGCGATATAAAGTGGGATCCTCAAGAAGTTCCCCTTCACCCCGTCGATATTTTACATTAATTTCCATTGGGGTGTCAACAGAATTAGTGTTTGTGAGTCCTGCTAGCTGAACCAAATCCATAATATACTTGTGTTGATTCAAGAAGATACCTTGAGGCTGATGATGCACCTCTAACCCCAAAAAATAGGTGAGTGGGCCGAGATCTTTCATGTGGAAAGTAGAGTGCAACAAATTCTGAAGTTTAGATATAGCCTCCATATCAGAACCGGTGATGACAATGTCATCCACATAAACAAGAAGAACAACTATGCCCTTGGATGTCCGTTGGAGAAAAAGTGAGGAGTCATACTGGCTTTGTGTAAATGAAAAACTAAGGAGGGTCGATCGAAACTTTTCAAACCATACTCGTGGTGCCTGCTTCAATCCATACAAAGAGCGTTTTAGTTTGCAAACTTCATTAGGGGAAGAAGTGGGCATACCGTAGGGAAGTTTCATGTAAACTTCCTCCTTGAGATCACCATGCAAGAAAGCATTCTTTACATCCATTTGATGTAAAGACCATGATTGTGATGCTGCTAGGGCGAGTATTGTTCGTACAGTGGTCATTTTGGCTACTGGTGCGAAGGTCTCTTCATAATTTAGGCCATACTCTTGCTTGTTGCCAAGAACCACCAATCTAGCCTTGTAACGTTCTATGGATCCATCAGAACGGAGCTTGATAGAAAATACCAACTTACTACCAAGAGGTTTCACAGATGGTGGACACGGTACAATATCCCATGTTTGGTTTTCTTCAAGTACAAGAAGTTCTGTTTCAATAGCTCTCCGCTAACATTCATGCTCCATAGCCTGCTTATAGGATGATGGAATAGGAATAGAGGACAAGGTGGCTGTCAAAGATAAAGGAGAGGTGAAACCATACCTATCTGGTGGTTTACGAACTCGAGTACTTTGTCTGAGAGGTGCTGGTGCAGTTGTTGGAACAGGATCAACATTAAGGGAATGAGCTGGAGGGGGCCCGAGAGGTGCTGGAATCTTGCGTCGTTGGTAGACTATGAGAGGCTTTGAAGGCATGGAATCTTCAGAATAATTAGTAAACATTGGCAAAACAGAGAATGAAGGAGAAAGGTCATCCTTGTGTGTGGAAAAAAAATACTGATTTTCAAAAAAAATCACATTTCGAGAAACCCGAATACGTCGTAGGTTGGGATCATAACAAAGAAAACCTTTTTGGTGCACCGAATAGCCTAGAAAAGCACATTGAACAGCTTGAGCTGTTAGTTTTGTCCGTTCGTGTGTAGGAAGATGAACATAACACACACAACCAAAAGTACGAAGATTAGAGTAATTTGGGGTATGACCAAATAACCGAAAGAAAGGGGAAACATGATTCAAGGAAGGAGAAGGTAACCTATTGATGAGATAGACAGCAGTTGAGAGAGCTTCACACCAAAAACGAGAGGGTACAAATGACTCTAATAGGAGGGTGCGAACAACATCTAGAAGGTGTCGATTCTTTCTTTCAGCCACCCCATTCTGTTGAGGGGTTGAAGGACAAGACCTTTGAGAAATTATACCATTGGTTTGTAAAAATTCTTGAAATAAATGAGACATGTATTCTCCCCCATTATCAGAACGAAGAATTTTGATACTAGCAGAAAATTGGGTCTGAATATGTGCATGAAAAAGCTTAAAGACAGAAAACAATTCATCTTTAGAATGCAGAAAATAAATCCATGTGAAGCGACTATAGTCATCAATAAAAGTGACAAAATACTTGTAATTAGCATGGGAAGTAACTGGCGCCATTCCCCACACATCACTATGTATCAAATCAAAAGGCTGGACTACTTTAGGTGTGTGAGTGGCAAATGGCAGAACTTTACTTTTTCCAAGCCTACAAGAATTGCAATCAAATTGAACAGTACTAAGAGATGGTGACCCTTTATTGCCAAGTAAACCAGAATTTAGCAAAGTATAAAGCACATTAGAGTTTGGATGTCCAAGGCGTTTATGCCATGCTCGGTAATCAACATAAGCAGAATTGCAAGTGATAATAGATGAAGAGGAACATGAAGACATAGGAAACTGAAGAGGAAAAAGACGTCCAATTTTAGGCCCCCTTGCGATCATCTTCCCTGATTGCTGATCCTGCACCACACAACCAGATTTAGAAAATTCCACTTTACAATCATTTTCAACTAATTGTCCAACAGAAACAAGATTAGTGGTAAGGTTAGGAGAGACAAAGACATTGGTTATGGATGAAGAGATATCACCAGTGGCAGTGATAGGTAAGGAATTTTCATCAGCTGTATAAATCTTGAAATTTCCAGGATATTTATTTACATTGGTGAGGAATTTAACATTGTTTGTCATGTGATGGGAAGCTCCAGAATCAAAGTACCACGGTGAAGGTTTAGAGAAAGGTTTACATGAGAGTTCTAATGCGAAAAATGTAGAAATGATCATTTGCTGAATCATTTCAGGTGTCACAGATTGAATAGGAGCAGGAGCACTTTGTGTCAGATGAGCTTTATCCTCAGAACTACCAGCATTAGAAGAACCAACTGAGACAGTGTATGCCGTTCCAGATCTCTTGGGAGGTCGAATAGGACATTCCTTGATAATATGTCCATCCTTTTTGCAATAGTTGCAGAATTTTTTTGAACAACTTGAAGCATAATGGCCAAATTCTTTGCAGCAATAACACTGAATAGTACTCATGTCCTTACCTTTTGACTTGCCTTGGGCTACATAAGCCATAGGAATAGGAATGGATTTAATTTGTTCCATGGTGGCTTGAGTGAGAAGCCGTTATTCCTCACGAAATAAATCATTGAGACATGTATCCAAGGATGGAACAATTTCTCGATTCATAAGATTAGATCTGGTGCTTTCAAATTCAGATCTCAATTTCATAAGAAATTGATCCCTTTTAGTGGTTTCATGTACAGATTGAACAGAAATAAGACCTTCGGGAGGTAAGGTAGCATAAACAATATCAGTATATTCAGCCCAAAGATTCATGAAGATAGAATAAAAATCTGAGATTGAGAGACTGCCTTGTTGAAGACTTGCTAGCTCGTATTCAAGTTGAAACCGACGAGCAGTGTTGTGTTGACTATAGAGTTTTTTCAGATAATTCCACATTTCAGCTGCAGTTTTGAAGGGTCGAAGATTCAAGATGATGTTGGATTCTACAGATCCTAGAATCCATGTCATGATTTGAGCATCCTTGACTTCCCACTTGGAGTGCTCATCCTTGTCTTTGTCAGGTGCAGGTTTGCTGCCATCAATATGACCCCATAGATCTTTGCCTTTGACAAATATCTTGAAGTGAAATGCCCAGGCTGAGTAGTTTTTGCCATTGAAACGAATCAAGAATTCATGCTTGTCTGAAGACATGAGGCTGAGATAACTTGATCAAAATAACTAAGAATAATGAACTGAACTAGGACTGAGAGAAAGAGACACAGGAGAATTCAGAACTCAAGCTCTGATACCATGATAACTTGATCAAAAAAACTGGTGTCCTCCTTGGAGAAGAATGCCCCTTATATAATGAATACAAGTTGAAGAAAATAAGGCATATCCTAAACAAGGAAAATATTTACAATTATTACAGGTATAAAATCAGCCATAGAATCTGCTAACTTTGGTATAAAATCAGCCATAGAATCTGCTAACTTTGGTATAAAATCAGCCATAGAATCTGCTAATTTTGGTATAAAATCAGCCATAAAATCTGCTATCTTTGAATGACTAGCTAATTCCTTTGACAGTAGACATAACAATCCCAGTAGAGTTAAGCGTCTGCTTGAAGCCTCTTTTTTGCATGGAGTTTTGTTGTGTAGAGTTTTTTCACATCTTCATGAGGAAAAGAATAATTTAGTGCAACACTTCAAATTTATGTCATGAGGAAACCAACATGTGACTGCCACCTGTTATAGTTGGAAGTTTCACGAACTCTGCCCTTGCTAGCAGTTGATTTCTTATGCTTATGGGATGGGCTATCAGCTAATTATTGTTGGTGTTTGCAGGTTCACTATTTCAGTTAGTATTTATCCACCGTCTTGAGGAATCACCTGGTATTTTCCTTTTTTGTCAAAATTTTCATTAGATTGCACTCTCTCTGTGATTAGGCTCATCTTTTTTATTTATTTTCTTTGACTAAAATTCTATCTGATATCCAAATTCTCTTTTCTTTTGATAATTTTTGTCGTCCTCTCAAAACCACCCCAAAATTTTTTTATCATTATTTTGGTGGCAAAGCTTTCTCTGTTCATAAAAGTTTTTAAACTTATGCATCGATATCAGTAAATATTATATTATGCTCAGCTGGCTTGTGAAGAAAGTAAGGGTGCTTGTCTGTGGTATTTTTTTTCTAGTAGTTGTTGTATATAAATGTGTTGTTCATGGAAACCAAGTAGTTGCACATTGGTTTAGAATTGGAATGACCATGAGTTTTATGCATGTCTCTGAATAATGTGTGGAGAAACTAGTACATTCTCAATTGTGAGCTGTTATGTTTGAGAGAGCTATCTTTGTATTAGGTTCATATAGGTCTTATTGCTGCATTTTGATAAGTTTATCCTTTTTATTCCTGCATGAATCAACTTCTGATCTATTTTGATTTCAATACTACCCCCTATTCTCCATGAATGCTTTTTTATGAATATAACACTTTTGCTGTTCTAATCATGCATTGACAGCAGTTTGGTTGTGGTTATTTGTTTTATGATTTCATGTATCTAATCTAGAAGATGGCTTTTAAGCATCAGTGTTGAATTTATATTTTTCATTGTTAAGATGAAGTACTTTCATTTAAAATTCAAAGAATTGTGTAATTATTATAGCATTCATTTGTCTTGCTTCCTTGGGAGTAGCTATTCTTGCAATTATAAACATCAACCAATTTAATTAATTCAGTGATTTTTCCTAGTAAAGTTTGTTTAATTGAAACTTTCAGGTATTTCTCATAGGGAGAATGATATAGAGGCAGCTGTACTTCGTCTTGGCTTTGTATGTCCTAGCTTTCTTTTCTTACATGAATCTTCTCATGCTTATTTTAAATGGTTTTCTGCTATTATCTGCTAAGGATGCATCAGCTTAAACTATGTCAGAATCATTTTTATGATTGACAAGAATTTTCTTTTGTATTTTGCCTATTCAGTGGAGTCGTGAAGGTGGCCGTAATATCCTGAATACGTGGACTGGAATCACTACTCGGGCTGTCAGATAGTATAGCTATCCACAATTAGTTTGAACTCAGCTTGTTTAAAGCATGAACTTGTTTCAATCATTTAAGGAACAAATCTAGCCCACTCTAACTTGTTGAGCTTGGCTCAACTAGCTCTACTTGCTGTTAGTAGTTATATTTACATATGTAGCATGTATATAGTTTATAATATACACATATATTATTTACCTTTTGTAACTCTGAAGATGACAGGCTACTGGTTAGGTGATTGTTGTGCTCTAATAAATGCAGTTTTGATAATAGGAAATGTTTGTGCTTTTCCACAGCTATGTCTTCAATTTACATTTGTGTTGAGCCTAAGTCTGTCCAAGAGGTTCTATTTATCTTGATGGAATCCTTGCTTTGTACCATGTAGTCTGTCCTTGATACACAAATATACAAATCTACTGCCTCTCAACTATTTTAGTTTTTAGGACCTTTCGAAGATGGCTTATCATCACATTTTTGAGCTTGATTAGTGGGTCATGGAAATTCTGTTTACACCTTGTTGCAGTCATGGCTGACTAGGGAAATGACCTATTATTCTCTGGCAAAGGTTATTTGATCTCTTTTGTCCCGATGAGTTTTTAATTCCTTTCTACCCCTCCTTTTTGTCAAAGTTATTTTTTAGTCCCTGCTGTTTAGGTTTTGTGTGTGGGTCTTTTATCTTCTAAATTGCTCCTCTTTAAGTATTCTAGTTTCTCTTCTAGATTTTCTATTTATCTTCAATGTTTTTCCTCTCACTTGGAATATGGTTGTCTCTATTCAATATATACAGAATGTGTGTGTTTATTCACGGTTGTTTGTGTCTCTTTACTGATAACTAGTTTGGGAGAACTACGGGTCCAGGAAGGAAATTGGAAAACTAAAGGGACTAAAGGGCCAGATCCCCCTTCATCAAGGTTAAGTGGTAAACTTGAAAGCCATGCATGTCATAATAGACTGAGTCACTAATTTGACATCACAACGACTGTGAAATGGCACTAATTAGTTGGCATTATTCTAATAGGTTTGATTAAACACAAATAAAATTCCTATCCATCATAGAAAATTTGGACATTTATTGATTTACTGCAGTAGAAAAGACTGGACTTAACCCTTTTATTGAAAGGAAATATAAATCCTTTGCCTGAATCTGTATATTATGGGGACCAATACCTCTTTTTTATTTTTCTTATCAAATATGGTTTTTGTTGCAAATTGACTTGTTCAGCAACATCCCTACCCTGCCCTTATCTTTTGTGCTTATACTTTTCACTAGTTTCTCATGTTTAACCACTTTATCTGAGTAGGTCAAGCCTGAAGTTGTCAGTTGGTCACCTCAGATTATTGTTTTCCATAACTTTTTGAGCATGGAGGTATAGGCATCCTGATTATCGTTCTTTATTGTTTGATATAACTATGTCCTTTCTTGCTTTATTTATTTATTAATTTTATAAGAAGTGTTCTCATGGAAAAGTTAATATGCTTCTCATTGCCCAAGACGTGGCATTCATTACTAAATCAAAAAGCGTTTGTGAAGGATGTGTTAACTTCTGTGAGTTTGAAAAGTTTGTGGGGATCCCTTTTCCATATTCAATGGAAATTATCTATTAATATTTCATCCCAGATACAAGAATAAGGTCAAGGCTTTCCATATTCCATGGAAATTATCTATCAACATTTCATCCCAGATACAATTATAAAATTAAGGGAAATTGCATATGATGTGTACGTACATTGCACTCATGAAATTTCTTCAATCAAAAGTTTGGTCAGTAGTCTGCATCAAGCAGTACATGTGTATTATATGCCTTTGGTCAATTGACAGTTTATGGTTGAACATGATTATTAGTTTGTAAAGAATGATTCAACTTGTATTTACTTCTGATTTTTCATAAACCTAACATTGGTGGTTATCACATTATTGATAATGTGGCTTTTTCTTCTCTTTGTGATGCTATGTTTTCTCTAAATACAGTTTTTAAACCTTGCAGGAATGTGAATATCTCAAAGCAATTGCCAGACCTCGTCTTCGGGTTTCTACAGTGGTGGACACAAAAACAAGGAAGGCAAGTTCTTGAATACCATTGCAATTTTGCAACGTGTTTTGTCTTTTCTTGCTTTTCCAGTAAGAATGAAATATATATGGAGAGATATTGCATATATAGTATTTTACGTCTCCTTTATTTCCTAACATAGAATCTTGATATGGTATATACGAAAGTTTTAAAGCTTCACTATGCCATCCTTAGCTAATAGGTCTTAGTCATTTTCTATATTTGAAGCATCTCTACATGATGCAGACCCTTGTTTGGGCTCCAGAATTACTAAAATATTTCAGATTTTTAACGGAACTATATTCTGAAAATTACTAAAACCCTTTTTAAATGGTATCACAGCTTATTTCCACTTGGGGTGCCTATTAGTCATGATTTCTTGCTTGTCATGAGAAAGCAGTACCCGAAGTGAGGAACCTACTAAATACCTCCAAGTTGCTCTTTAAATAACTTTGCTGGAATGAATGCTCTTATTATCTGCTTACTGATTTACATATCTGCAGGGGATTAAGAGTGAAGTTCGTACTAGTTCTGGCATGTTTTTGAGTTCTGAAGAGAGAAAATATCCTATTATACAGGTTGGTTTTGGTTCCGCTTTGTACTATTTCTTCAAGAATATTTCTGTGCGTATACATGTTTCTAATTCTTAAGAAAATAAACTATTATTCATGATACAAGCTAGTTGGGGGGGATTTTTACTTGTTAGCTTCAAAAACTGGTAGGCCTTTCCTACTGACTACTTCCTGCTTTTGCTTGTAAAAGCCTTGTGAAGTTCTGTTTCTATACATCATCTGCACCTGCTTCTTGCTGATGATAATTTTGCTGCAATCAAAGGTCTCATTTCCATTTATGACTAGATTCAGGCTAATTGCAACTTAACTTGCCTAGATCTGAGAAAGAAAGTGGATAGACCAACCTAATTGCTTAATTACTATTGTTATGTCTAGAATTTGTTGCTGATTAGATCAGATTCCACATAAGAAGTATCAATATATTTGAGGCTTAGAAATGCAAGCTAGCTGTATGCCTGTATTTTATGGTATTGCAAAGAATGATGTGAATAATGATATTTATCTGGAGTTTTATGCTTGTGCTATTCTAGAAAGAAATCATTGAAGTTATGATATAATTTTGATGTAGTTGTCATGGTACAAATTTGATCCAATGGATGTCGAAGATGGTAGTAATAGAGTTGAGGCTGAGGCCAAGGCCTCTTCTCTTAACTTTTTTCGTTCATTATATCTGATATGATAATGAATATATTATGATGCTAGTTGTTGCTGTCAAAAGAGGTATGGTTTTTATTTGGTTACTGCATTGCGCAAGCCAGGATCTTGTATTTTTCAATAAAACTGAAAATAGGGAATATAGAATGGCACAAACATATGTAAACATTGAAACTAATTGTAACAAGATACCATTGCTTCTTTTCTAAGATATGATGCAAAACAAAATATCAGTATCTCACTGATCCTGTAAACCATTTTTAAAACTTTTGGCCAGTATTTCCCTGCATAATCTAGCGACTGTTCCATTTCAGCATGCATGTAGAGAACACTTGGTGCTAGAACATTGATGGTTCTCAACATTTTTTTTTTTAGAAAAATTGTACATAAATTGCTTCTAAAAGAAAATAATATTGTCCCAATTTTTTGTTAGCTAACTTTGATAATCAAGCTGCTGAGCAGATATGCTGTTACAAGGACACAACACCCTGTTACCTTTCATATTTTGCATTCTTATTCTTCGACTTTTTGGAGCTCTTTTGCCTGTTATTGGAATAACTTGTGTTTGTTGTCAATACAGGCTATTGAGAAGCGGATTGCTGTCTTTTCCCAAGTTCCAGCTGAAAATGGGGAGCTTATTCAAGTCCTGAGGTAGACTTTCAAAATTGTCCTGTTCTTACTTTTATTTATTATCTCCACAAAGAATTTATTGAGATGATCATCTGTTACCTGCTAAAGTCCAGGTATGAAGCAAATCAATTTTACAGGCCACACCATGATTATTTTTCTGATACTGTAAGTTCAGTTTAACAAATTTATTTTACCAAAATTTTTAGTGGGTATGCTTCTCACTATTTGAATGCAGTTCAATTTGAGGTTTGGAGGCCAGCGTGTGGCAACAATGCTAATGTATTTGAGTGATAATGTTGAAGGTGGTGAAACATACTTCCCTATGGTTAGTTCGGTAAAAGGATTTCCCATTCTTGAAGTATTCATTCAACTGAAACACATTGTTATTGTAGATTTGTTTCTGCAACATATCTGAACTGCTTATCTTGAAAAATATATGAATCTTTCAGCAAGATAATAACATGCACCAAACTTCTTTAACTTGTTGAAATTTGATGGCTATGTAATGATAAATTTTATTTTAGTCTGTTGTAATGATAAGTTTCACTAGTGCTGTGCATTTGGTCTATTTTGTTACCGGACTAAAACTGAAACGAAGTATTTTGGTTTTGTTTGGTTCAAATCTAAAATCGAAATTTTAAATCGATTTTCCTATGAAAATAGGCAAAACAATTTTTTCAGTTTGAATTCAAACTAAATTCAAATTGAAATAGAAAACCAAGACCAAATCCATTGTTATGTATATATTTGGCTCGGTTTGGTTTTTATGGTTTTTCAAAATCAAAAACCGAAACCAAAATTGAACACTGAAATGTTTAGTTTTAAAAACCGAACCGAATTGAAAACCAAATAAACCGAATCGAATCAATTATTCGGTTTCGGTTAAGATAGTTTATTTGGTTCAAACCAAATAGTGTATAGCCCTAAGTTCCGCTAGTATTAGTAGTTTCTCCTCGTTACTTGAGGTTGCCTGTGTGGTTAATGAGAATTTGGTCGCTAGGCTTATTTTATGATAATCTGGTCCAAATCCGCCCCAGTTCTACTTGTGACTTAGCTTGAGACTAGTTGACAGTTAACACTGTAGGCTTTACCTGTATATTGTATGGTTATCTTTAGATTCATTTTGTAAGAGAATGTATGGCTATGTATTGGTTCAAATGGAATCTGATCATTGCAATGGCTGAATCATTAGATGGTGAGTGTATGGAACTAGGATAAGTATGTGAAGAACACAAACAGCAGATTGTGTATCATAGTTCTTCAATGGATATTCTCAGTTTGCTATTTCAGATAGTTTCCTTGTCCACTTTGTTCTAGAATATAATTGTTTTGTTCCCAATTTCTGATATCCACACTATGCTTAGGCTGGAGATGGCAACTGTAGTTGTGGTGGACAGATCGAGAAAGGGATATGTGTCAAACCAACCAAAGGAGATGCAGTACTGTTTTGGAGCATGGTCTGTGTCTTCCATCCCTTGTTAAGTATAGTTATTTATTCTTTCATTGTTTCCTTGGAAGGACTGCTTTATACCTCACAAGCCTTTGTGAAACCAGTCATTCTTCAAGTCTAAACTGTAAGTGTGTATCAACCTTTTTTAGGGATTAAATGGCGAATCAGACTCGAAGAGTCTCCATGGAAGCTGTGCAGTTTTGCAGGGAGAGAAATGGTCAGCAACAAAATGGATGAGGCAAGAAGCTAACCATTGATTTTTCTTCTTTCATATCTCACGTAAACCACACTTCATGGTACTTGCATCATTGTAATCCTAAAATTTGATGAAAACAGAGAAACGGAACATCTCGTGCACTGGACTAATAATTCCTTTTTTTTTTGCTTAAAACTAGTGTTGTATATTATCCTTTTGTAAAGGTAATGAATTTGTAGCCCAATTTGATTGCTATGGACTATGTAATCCGTCGATCTTGTCCGCTAGTTAGTAGGATAAGTTGGGAAATGTGATAAATTTTAATCATAAAATTTCTTAAATTGGTATAGACGTGTGTAGGTCACATTTTGTTTAAGACAAGCTGAGTTTAAGTGTTGTTCAACTGTAAAAATGAATGAACAGCGATTATTCTTAATATGTTATTGAATACCTATGTTATCCTTTCTTATCTATAAATATTAATAATATTTTTTTTTACTACCTGATATTATGGTCGATAATAATATAAATTTTTTCAGCTATTCCCAAATTAAATTAAATTTATTGAATTTTTCAAAAGAAAAAGTGGATATCCAAAAATTCAAGTATAATCTTGTTCGAACGGAATGGCCTCTACAAGGTTAGTAGTATGGAGATGCTGGAAGGTTTTGTGCAAGTACATAAATCTGTAGTTTTTTTTTTTTCTGAACTCTTTATTTATCTCCATAATATATGTTATTTTCATCATTTTGTTGGGGCATGTCTGTTAGGCTCTGTTTAGTTTGGGATCAGGATCGGTCTATTTCAGAATTATTTTTTTTATAAAATTAATATTACTTATTTTGGCCCAGATTTAAAATCATGCTTTATAGTCCAGTCCAACCATAAGCAGCAGAGACAGATTGACATGGAGGGGAGATTACTACAATTAAAATGCAGTATTATGCTTATGTTCTGTTATGTTTTCTGAATTTGAATCAGTTAATGCAACTTGTGAACGGAATATTATGGGAATTTTTGTTCTGGTAGGAAGTAAATATAGGGGTAAGAGAGGGAATGATTCAGAATATTAGAGAGGAAAGAAAATAAAGAGAGCATAGCTATTTAATAGCTACTATGTCTCCAAACTGTAATGGTTATTTTCAGAACAATGGCAGAAAATTTTGGTGGTCAGTACAACATCATGAGCTCGTCTTTGATTGCTTCTCTTGCTTACTGAACTTTGTACTCCTTGCTTTGCCAGTGTCCTTCTAACCGTGTTTGTGATCTCAGCTACCTGCGACACGGAGCTAAGTCCAATTGGATCTCGGCTTAAGATTAGGTTAGTCCAGCAGAGCGCTGGATGTTGCAATGATCCACTTGACATTTGGATTTGTTACAAAAATATAGGATTAGACAATTAGTAGATTAGAGATGGAGTTCATTTTTCCGAAAAGATCCTTGGTTTCTAACTTCTGAAATGCAGCTGATATCTCTCACGAGGTTGTTGTGTTGGAATTGAATTGCAGATTTCTTATTGATGTCACTGCACCGAGCCAACCTACAAAGCAATGAAAGTATGTCGAAAGTAATTAAGTAAATCATTAATTGTGGAAGAGCTCTCCTCCGCAATTAATGGGACCATGATCTTCATAATGGGTGGCGGCAAGGGTACAACTAAATGTCATGAACTCATAACAAGAACAATAAATTTCAGGTATATATAATAAATTGAAACTCGAGACTTATGTTTATCATAATTGGTATCAGAATCTAATTAATGTTTGAGCGCGAGCTAGGAGTAGTTGTTTGGTCTCCACACATGTTTTGAGTACAAATGGCCTGTGTTAGTCCGCTGACGTGATTAAGGATTTTAATTACGTCTCCTAACAAGAATATCTGAATATCAAAAGTTGAGCGTAGGAGTCTATCGCATGTTAGTGATTGTCACATGTTTAGTTTCACAATGGATGTTGAACATGGGGACAAAACCATATAAAAAACATGAAAATCGTTTAAAATGACTAATCATTTTGGAGTGGAATGGACCTTTTGTAAAATGTCACATAAAAATGTCCAAAAATTATATAAAGTTGAGGGGTTAATTTATAAATATCAAATATTTCAAGGCAAAATTTAAATTTTGATTTCCGGATTAATTTTGACATCCAACGAAATTTATAAGTTTTGATCATTTCAGTTGCTTTTCAATCGAAATCAATCCGTTTTCATTTCAATCAAATTATTTTAAAATTTTTTGATTAAAATTTGACTATGAATTTAAAATATTTAAAATATTAAATAAAAATAATTTCTATGCACATAAAAAATTAAGAAAATAAAAAACTTTTGGGTAAAATATAAAGAAAACCAAAAATATGTCTGCTAGGAATCAAGCCCAAGTCATTATAATCCAAACATAAGGCCTTAGCCATTTAAGCTAATTATTTTTTATAATATAAATCTAATATATAAAATGATATAATATATATATTAAGTTGAAAATCAAATTTAAAATTTCAAGCGTTTTGGTGAAAATTTAAAACTAAAGTTTTAAGTTTTTGATTTCAAATTGATTTTAACATTCACCAAAATTGATGTATTTCGATCATTTCAATCAAAACCAATCTACTTTGATATCGATCAAATTATTTTTTTAATTTTTCTACTAAATTTTGACTTTAAATTAAAAAAATTGAAAAATATAAAAATATGCAGAAAAAATAGATTGCAGTTGACAGGATTCAATTCCAAGTCCCAAGTGAACTTGAGTTAGGATTAAATTCTTATCCACAAAAGATAAGTATATTACATATAAATATAAGAGATAATTATCGTATAAGTCCCTGTAATTAGTCTTAATTACGTATAATCTCCCGTAGTTTCCGGAATTACCCACACCCCCATTTTTGAAAATATTTATCCACACCCCCCCAATTATTATTTAATCAAAATTTTTCCCAAAAAATCCGATTTTACACTCGGTTATTTTTACAAATACACCCCTAAAAATTTATTTTTTAGAGTTAACGCCCCTAAATTCAGTTTTTTATAAATAACACCCCGAAATAACTCAGATTTACAGAAAACTCCTCAAAATTGGGAGTTTTACAAATAAACCCCCGGAAATTATTTTGATTTACAAAAAAGTCCCGAAATTCGGATTTTTGCAAATAACACCCTGTCGCGCGGGAGCGGAGGAGGAGGCCGGGCGGGCGGGAGCCGGCGGAGGGAGCGCAGGCGGACGCGGGCGGGAGCCGGCGGTGGGAGCGGAGGCGGAGACCGGGTAGGCGGGAGCGGAGGCGGACACGGGCGGGAGCGGAGGCGGACTCGGGCGGGAGTCGGCCGCGGGAGCGGAGGCGGAGGCCTCCGTCCCTGGCACGCAGGGGCGGAACGGCCTCGGCCTTGGCCGTCCGCGCCCGCGTGCCAGCGCGCCGGCGCCTAGGGCTCCGTCCCGCGTGCGGACGCCATCCGCGCCCGCATGCCGGCGGCCGTCCGGCGCACCGTCCGGCCTCGGCCTCCGTCCCCAGCACACAGCGGTGGAACGGCGTCAGCCTTGGCTGTCCGCGCCCGGGTGTCGGCGCACTGGCGCCCCGGCCTCTGCCTCCGCTCCCGCCGCCGGCTCCCGCCAGCATCCGCCTCCGCTCCCACCCGCGTCCGCCTCCGCTCCCGCCCGAGTTAGCCTCTGCTCCCGCCTGCGTCTGCCTCCGCTCCCGCCCGCGTCCGCCTCAGCTCCCGCTCGCCCAACCTCCGCCTCCGCTCCCCTCGTCAGCTCCCGCCCGCGTCCGCCTCCGCTCCCGCCGCCGGCTCCCGCCCGCCCGGCCTCCTCCTCTGCTCCCGCGACGAGGTGTTATTTACAAAAATCCGAACCTCAGGCTTTTTTGTAAATGGAAATAATTTTCGGAGATTTATTTGTAAAAATTCGAATTTCGAGAAATTTTATGTAAATCCGAGTTATTTCAAAGTGTTATTTGTAAAAAATCGAATTTTTTACCCGTTAACCCTAAAAAATAAGTTTTTAGGGGTATATTTATAAAAATAATCGAGGTAAAATCGAAATTTTTTGAGAAAAATTTAATTAAATAAGACTAATTATAGGGATTTATACGTAATTATTTTTAAATATAATATATAATATTAAATAAAATATTTTAAAAAATTGAAACTGAATTTTACATTCCAAAAGTTTCGGTACGATCGAAATCAAAACGTTTGGAAGTAGATTTGAAACCTTGTTTGGAGAAGTCCCTTTCCGTACAGCTTGTCCCCTCGAGTTCAGCTCCATCCTTGGTAGGCCCTCCAACGGGTTTTGCCCCTTAAAACAGAAACTTCCCCTCCCCGTGGCACCCTCTCATTCGCCACCCGACCTCTTCTTCCTCCCATCCTTCTTCTTCCACCTCCATTTCCATCAAAAAAGGGACCTCTTGTTTGTTCTCTCCTGTTCCTGAATCAATTTCCTTCCCCATTCGCCCGAGAACATGGAAGCCGAGAGCCCGAAGCCGGAGGAGAAAAACGAAACTCCTGAACCTCATTTGGGGGGCGACTCCTCCGATCCGGAGAACGCCGAGAAGCACGCTGACCATAACGAGGACGAGGCCGAGGAGGACGAGGAGGAGGAGAAGACGCTCGTGCAAATCGGACCACAGGTCCCATTGAAGGAGCAGCTTGAGTTGGATAAGGTGTATATCTTCCTTTCTTTCTTTTTTTTTCTCTTTTACTGTTTTGCATTACTAATGAGATATAGGAGTATATTTTGTTAGGATGATGAGAGCCTGAGGAGGTGGAAGAAACAGCTTCTCGGAAGTGTGGATCTCTCTGATGTTGGAGGTATTGTTTTACTTGTAAAATTTGTTTTTGTTGATATGTAATGAAGTTATAAGAAGAATACAATGAGTAATGACCATGATCTACTCTGATCTTTTTATTCCCTTTGTTCTGTATGATGCACAAAAAATTTCCCCACTTTTTATTTCAGTGGTGTACTATCTAAACAGTGGTTTGATTGCTTGGTTGACAGCTGCAATAGAAATCTTGATACTAGTCAGGCATGAATTGATGCTGTGCATGTTTTGAACATATCTGCAGATATTGCTGAGCCAGACGTGAAGATCTATAGTCTAACAATTGTCACTCCTGACCGCCCCGACATCGTCCTGCCGATCCCCTTCGTCCCAAACGCCAAGGGCTACGCATTCAGCCTCAAAGACGGAAGCCGGTATCGCCTCAAGTTCTCCTTCACCGTCTCTAACAACATTGTCTCTGGCCTCAGATACACCAACACTGTCTGGAAGACTGGAGTCAGAGGTACAAAGATGCTTTCAGGGGCCTACGCACAGTATTGGAAGATTATTGGGACTCATAGGAAACCACCCATTTTCTGCTGTGATTTTTCTTTTTATGCATTTGGTTTGTGATGCTTCTGCAGTGGAAAACACAAAGGTGATGCTTGGGACATTTAGTCCTCAGAAGGAGCCCTATGTATATGAACTAGAGGAGGAGACCACCCCTTCTGGCATGTTTGCAAGGGGCTCGTACTCTGCCAAAACTAGGGTGAGTCATTAATTGATGTCTTGGAAGCCAAATGCGTTGCAATGGATTTTTGCTTATAATAATTTGGTTATTTGTAGCTCAACAAAAAAAATTAGATTGAAATGCGTTCTGTCATTTCAGTTTGTAGACGATGATGGCAAGTGCTACTTGGACGTCGGCTACTTCTTCGAGATCCGAAAGGATTGGCCTCCACCTTCTTAAGCAAGTCAGGATGATGTTATATGATTCAGTTGGATTCAAGAGCAGTGTTCAGGAAAAATTTTCTTTGTGCAGTAGACTCCTCAATTGATGCTGGAGGTTCTTCCTTTTTTCTTCGAAGAGTTTTGTACTTTCACTATGTCATTGCCTTGGATATCTTTATGATTCAGATGCCTACTAAAACGCCCCAGTAGTGTTCTTTTTTCTTTGCCATTATATTATAAATCTTAGTTTATATAATTATTTCCTAATACAGTTCAAGGGAAAGAAAAGAAAAGTAAAAAAAATGAAATATATGAAGGCACCTTCCATTTTAAAGACAAGTTAGTAAGATGTCATACCTTTGGTCAGAATCAGATGATAATATTTCTGACAGCATTACTAGAAAAAAACCAGCATCATTTCAGGCTCACACACAAAAAAAAATTCTTGTACTCTCTTCAAATATTTTCAATTTGGACGTTTTGGATTTTTTGATTTCAATTTTAGTACTGTTTAAATTTAAATATGATATTTATTTTTTTATATTAATCTTATGTTAAAGTTTTTATTTAGCTCAAGTGGTTAAAGTTTTAAATTTCTTTCAAGAAAACAAGAGCTCAAATGTCCCTTATTACAAATTTTATTTTTCCATATTTAAAAATTTTTTTTAATCAAAAATTTTTTTATTTAATAATTTTTAAAAAATATTTGTATATAAATTAATTATATTATATTTTAATTAATAAATTATGTATGTGTCAAGTATATTTTAATAATAAGTTAAATTTGTTTATGTTAATTTTTAACTTTTAATCATATTCATTTTTTTTGAATTTTTTTTACAATAATATATAAAAAACAGACTATACTAGTAATTAACTATCAAAATTAATTTAAATTAATTAAAATAATATTTAATCATATGATAAAATTAGTTATAAATTTTTTTATAATTTTTAAATTTTTTTAAAAAATTATCATATTTTTAATTTGAAGTCAAATTATAGTCAAAATATAGTCAAATTCTAGTCAATACATAATTAATAACTAAAAAAAATATTTTGGCTGAAATTAAAACAAGAATGGTTTTAGTCGAAACAACTAAAATAGCCAAAACGTATTGGTTTCTCTAAGTGCCGAAACGAAATCCGAAATTTTCAAACCCACTAGACTATAGAGTTAAAGTTCGCTGACCCTTCCTATATGACATTGAATCCAATGAACTTTTCTTGTGTGACAGTCAACTCCGTCCTCCTCCTCCTCGCCTCTTTCACCAACTAAAAACCTTCGACTCACTAAGATCTCCAACACTTATGTATTTATCTTTTTATACTTTTATATTCATTTACTTGAAAATAGAAACTCCTTCGTCTCTAGAGCTAAAGTACATTGGCCAATCATCATTCTTCGCATCCTCCTCCCCCTCGCCTTTCCATTTAGATCCACCCCTACCTTCTCTCCACCTACCTCTTCTACATAATCACCCTCGTTGCCCTCCTCCTCATCCTCGTTTTCTTCACCTTTGTTATCACCTATAATAACAAATTCCATTCTGTTATCGTTCCAACCTACGGCAAGAGAGGACTAGGTATTTGCATAAGCTTGATGCAAACACGAGGTCGAGTAAAAAAGTTCTTGATTAAGAGTATTAAAATTGATGTACTCAAATTATATTTGGAGGGGGAAATTGTTATAATATCAGTTATGATAAATTAGTCCCATATTGGATATTGGATAAATATGGTCCAATATATAGTGTGAAAAAGACTTATATTCCATGAACTTAAGTTTTTGGAATGATTTGGTGTCCGATCCACTATATTATTCTGATTCGATATTCTTTCGATTCTCCCAACAGGAGGAAGCCAGTTATTAAGGGATCAAACTCAGGAGGAGGGAGCCTGACTATTGAGGGATCAAATCCAAAGATTTTATTGCACAGAGGAAGAGATATTGCCAAACCGGAGAAGAGGAACTTATCAAGTAAAGGAGGAGATTTCATTGAACTGGAGAAGAAGAGCTTGCCAAGCTTGATGTGGTACATGAACAAAGAGAGATAAATAAATTAGAAAGTGTGAGTTTTAATAAGTTTGAAAAGTTGATGTGATTTTAGGGGATTTTTAGAAAGATAAAATGTCACTTGAATTTAAGGAGAAGAAGAAAATATTTGAAGAGGTAAAAGGAATATTTTCAAAGAAAAAACCAAATAGAATTTGAAAACAGCAAGAACAATTCGTAATAGAAAATTATGAAATTTAAATGGGCAAGAAACTTGGACAACCAATTTACTCATGAGCATATTTAAATCAATGACCTGTAAGATTCATCAACTTAAATCCTGTCTTTCTGTGGGATTAAATTGCAAAACTAACCTGTTTGACAGAACTAATCCAAATCAGGAGTGCATCGAGGGAATCAATAATTTATATTTATATAAGCAACGAAGTTTGCAATCCGGTACTGAATAAACAACACTTGCTCAAGGTTTCAACAAGTTGCACACATTTACACCCGTGTCTGTAACCCAAAATTACAAGACTACTAACAATAACAAAAATAATTAATCGGTTGCACAAAGCAGTACTCACGCAAATTAACCATGCAGAAATTAATAGGTTCTTGCCTGGTTCATCAACTTCACTACTCACACGTAACCTTGAGAGTACAGTTACTAATAAAGTTGACTTCGGATCTTGTTTTCCATTCAACCTCCAACTACATTTACACCCAATCTGTTTCAGAACACAATCCAACTGAGCTGGACTTGCAGGATCAACAGACAACATATTGGAACTGTGTGCCACTTTATGGCCCCCCTTCAAAGTTGAGGAACAGATTCTGCCTTTGCTGATCAGCTGTTCACAAACAGCAACAGTTTCTCCATAGGCAATCATGAAGTCTGATTTCAACCACCAGCACAAGAGTGAGTGGTAATACCCTGGACATATGCCCAATGCTTCTCATGTCTTGCTAACCAGCTCTGAGGTTTCTTGACTGATGGCTTTCTTCCGTTCATTTTGTTTCGTCGCAAGGCCATGATTTCCCTTTGCTGAAGAGAGACCTAATGCATGTGCAAAAATCCGTTTTGCAGCTCCTTGTTCCCTTTCTCGGTTTTGGCTGTTGGCTATTCTTGCATTACTTCCAGTGCTTGATTTTTTGCTTTCCACATTCCTATCGCAATCAGAGATACCAGAAATTTTGCTGCTTTTGCAGGCAAATTTATTGTTGACTTCCCTTCCATCTTGGATAGGATCACCAACATGAATAAGTTTTTCATCATCATCAGTTGGTGCGGTTTCTTCACATTTTTCTGAAGAAAGCTGCTGATCTGAAGATCTAATAGGAACCTTTTGGCCAAGTGCATGCGATATCATCCTCTGGGCCACTAGTGGAACTTTCCGAGGCTTTGGAGTATCAGCTTCCTTTTCATCACCCTCGTGCAGAGAAAAAATCCGCTCACGAGCAGCCAGATAAGCAGCTTCTCGTTCCTCAAATGGTTTAAAAGGTTGCAAAGTTTGCTTCAATCTTGAAGGTGGATAGAGCAAGCAAGCTGTGTCTTGTTCCTCGAATGGTTTAGAAGGATCCACAGTTTGCTTTGATCTAGAAGCTGCATAGAGTAAACAAGAAGCATGATTCAGATCAGGATAGTCCAAATGGGAAATCCAACATTAGTATATGCACAAGCATATACAAACATGTTAATGATAGCAGGACAGAAACAAAATGCCACCTGGGGCTTCTTCTCTCCTTAAGATATAGTGTGCAGATGTGGAAGAAAAATCATCATAATGGCACAGAATATCACTGACAAGGATGGCCGGCCTGCCATACAGAGGGCAAATCAATCATGAAACAGGCAAGACTTCATGTTTTTTTATTGGTAAGAAAAAAGAATACTTGACAGAAGTAATGATATACACAAACTTATTTTCTGACTTACACTGCTGATTCTGGGCATCGCTCCAACACTAAATGGCGCTCATCTCCTTCACCAACAGATTCATGAGCAAAGCTAGCACAAAAGAGAAAAGGGAAACACAAATCATACAAGAGATAATAGTAGCGATAACTTTTCAATAATTTAACTTGATTGATAATTCTATTGACAGAAACTCCTGTTGATAACCATATTAGAACCATTCATACCCAAAGATTTCAGCTAGGCGATGCAAAAGAAGGCGATGATATGGGCCCATAGGTTGCAGCTCCAACACCCCATCTGAGCTGCACCAGTTGACACGGTGAAATTGAGCAGGTTGAGGATTAATCAAAATATGGCATAATTACATATAGTTCGCTATGTTGAATTTGTGCATGTATCTGGCACAGTAAAGCACAGTAAAGCACAGTTAACCTGACCAAACCATGAGTGAGAGTGTGTTGCCTTCCTAGATGGATCTAGAGAAGGAAGATTCTTGTATACCAGAAAGTCAAAATAAATATGGCCTTAAACCTCTTTGTTCTAAACTATAATGAAAAGTCTTTGCCAATAATCTTTTCTGATCAAACCAAGTCCAATGTTTGCTTTTGAACCCACCATTTGTAGTCAGAAAAAAATAAGAACACCAATTAAATGTTCCATGGTTAGTTATCTACCTGTTGGTATTTATAACTATAAAAAGAGAGCCTTGTTCAACGTCATAGTGGGCAGTGGCATCATGGTAATTTATGGTTTTCTGTTTTATACTGGACATACCAAACAGAAAACCAAAACACTGAAATAAGTTTGTTCACAGAGCTGGTCATAATTAGCAGAGAAGAAGAAAGGAAAGAACAAGAATGATACTAAGCATTAACAGGTAAGATCCACAAAGGCACAAAACCCAATTATGCCATTAAGAAAAACAATAGCTTTGATTGTGAGCTTGCATCAGAATGTGGTAATAACCCCCCAAATTTTCATTACTACCTTGTGTCATTTTGAAGAAAATCAACTAAGATTTCCTCTGTGGAAAGGACAAGGTGCTTGCTGATCAAATTGTCCTTAACCAGTGAAGCCAGTTCCTCAACCTACATGTTTATATTATCATTAATGAGGATTGCAAATTTAAGATAGAATAACATGTAATCTGAAAGGATACAATGAACAAATAACAAATAATGATATGGTTACCAAATATCTTAAATAGTTCTGATTTAACAGGCAGCACAGTTAAACAAAGCAGTAACAGACAAGGCAATAAAAATACCACAATGGCAAAATAAAATAATTGCTTATTATGCAAAATTTCATTGAACGTGGTCAGCAGACATAGGACTATGAAAACAAATAAGATTGCAGTACCAAAAGTTGGCATTAAAAACTCAATTGGCAATTCTTTGATCGCATAGCAAAGAAACTATTTTGATTACCTTTGTATGGGACAATGTGGATAGAATAAATAAAAATACCAGTAAATACACCAGCATTGGAGATACTAAATAGACGTGGATTTTACAAATAGATAAATCCAAACTTTCCCCATTAATCATCAATTCCACTTATTAATTCATTTTATTTTAAAAATTTAACCAAGCTTTAACGGCTAATTGCACACTCATCAAAGCAGGTTTTGACTATCTGTGTGTTAATTCAGACGCTATTAAAACAAACATACCATCCATATGGACAAGAGTTTAAACTTGCTATCCTTACTCATTAGCTCAACAAGCCCTTCAACCAAACTAATATCAATTGAGATGTAATTAGCATTAATTGGGCAGTATTATACATAATAGTTGTTGAACCTATTGATTAATCCACTGACTGGACTAATTTACCCCATAGACATATAGCTTCACAATGTTATCTAATTGGTTATGTTACCGGCATTAGTAGTCCTCCAAAACACAGAATAGGGCCTTGCCATCCATAATCAAGATATAATTATGTATTAATCGGATGGAGTCTTTTGCAAACCCAATTAGCATATTCTTTTGTTCATTTAAGGCACGTTTTATCTCTCTATAATCAGCTCTCACAGAAAATGGCCCCAATTTGAGCAAAATAAAACATAGACCTTATTTTATTTCATATTTGGTCAAAACTTATACCACACTTTATAAATCGTTACTAAAGCATCCAAACTTCTATCTAGACTACTAATCTTAAAACAGTACAAAAATTCACCCTAAAACCCAGCCATGTTTGTGATATTTATACCAAAACTAAATAAAACATGGGAAAACTAATGACCCTCGTTTCAAATTCAACCATTCCACCATTCTCCTAAAACAATTCGCATTCCAGTTTTTGCTATTTTGCACTCTAAATTAAATAAACCTATCCCTAAAATCCCTTAAACAAATCTCAACTGAGCTCGATTTCACTTCCTAGATATATCCATCACCACCACCAAATCCAAACAGAAAATTCTCTCCAAAAGGTTGCATTTGAACAAAATTACAAATATAGCATACAAATTGCTCAAAAAACTTAGCAAAATCCACAATTGTAAGTCCAATAACCGATCCAACCGCATCCCAAACTTGCTCCATAAAACACCAATCAAAATAAAGCAAAGAAGACTGGTATAGAGAATTGGTACCATTGCGAACTGGACCATGGCCATGATGCTCCGAATTCCAAGCAGATTTGAGGTTTTTGCTCTGAAAAGAATCGAATTTGGGCGTCGAGGAGGCGCAGGGTCCTCGAGAAAACCCTAAAAATCTGTTTTTGACGGTTGCAGAAAGAAAGGATTTTTTTCCGTCGTTGCCGTCGATGTCTCGTTGAATATGTGGGAGACCTGTCTACCTGTCTATGGCGATAGGGCTTAAGAGGGAAGGAAATTTGCAGTAAAGACCTTACTCTTTCAGGTATTTTTCAAAGAGCACCTTGTATTTCCAATATTTGTGAATTTTGATTAAGTAATTTTTATAGACTTTTAGATAAATACAATGAACTTTAAACACCAATCATGGATTCTGAATCAAGTTCATGTTCCTTTTTCTTTGGAAATCTTGATGGACCTAAATAATTTTGTGGACGTGGTAGGTCAATTTCAATAGGTCAACTACAACTCTGCCTTCCATTTTAATTCAGATTAAATAAGACAAACATTATTCTTCAAATAAAAAAAAGTTATTGTGATATTTTCGATTGAGATCCGCGTCTTATTATTAATCGTAACAATACGAAATCTTCTACTTAGACATCAGAAATGTCTTTTGTGGCCACAAGTTTCAATGGGATCTTCTTATGGACTATGATTCCTGGAGCTTCAGTCACGTCGACGTCTTCCTCCCTCGTTCCATTCGGCAATGCCCAGTCGAAGGCATACAATACGTTCGCGAGCGCAAGCTCAACAATGGCGATTCCATAGCTCATCCCAGGACAGATCCTCCGACCAGATCCGAAGGGTATGAAGCTGAAGTCATACCCCCTGTAGTCGACGGAGCCGCCGTTGAACCTCTCCGCCACGACATCCTCCGGCATCTCCCAGCATGCTTCTTCCCTGCCAATCTGCCAAGCGTTGACGTAGACACGGGTCTTGGCGGGCACGTCGTAGCTGGCAATCTTGCAGTGCTGCATGGTCTCCTGCGGGTGCAGCCGCTGCGTCTCGTTGATCGCCATCTTCAGGTACTCAAATTGAGGGAACTCGTCTTCGTCCACCTTCCCTTTCTTCCCTGTGATTCTCCTTATCTCTTCTTGCGCTCTCCTCAGCACATTCGGCTTTCTTATCATCTCCGTCATCACCCATACCAGCCTATCCGCTGAGGTGTCCGTGCCGCCGATCAGAATATTCTGAAGACATATACATTTAATTTAGTGATTTCACAATGTATAAATGCAAAAGAAAATGGGACGGAAGGGAGAGAGAACCATGACAGCTCCCTTGATGCGATCCACGGTGAGCTGTGCCTTTTCCTTTACTAAAAGGAGAGCATCAACAAAGTCCACTTCTCGCCATCCTTTCTCCTCCATCCTCTCCGAGTGATCCGCCACCACCTCCTCATAGACCTTATCGAGCTCGTCAGCGCTCCATGCCGTCGTGGCCGCTTCCCAAGGACGTGTGTCACGCTCCGAAATCGAAACACAACGAGTGTGGTATATCTGTTTACACATCAAGTATACAAAACTGATCTTTTATAATTATAAAACATAAAATTTTTTTAATAATTTTGTAACTTGTAATAATAGTTTTAACATATACTACTAATATTTAATATAATATAACAAATTAATAAAGAGTACATTTAAAATCAGGGGTAATAAAATCACAGGTTAAGAATATAACTAAATCACAAGAGTTCAAATAATCGAATAAGGTAATTCGTAGTTAAATTCTAGAACTCAAATAATTAACAAATAATATCTTAAATATTTACTTTTTCTTTTTAATAATAAATAATTTCTAAAAATAATCTTATAAAGTGTCACACATTTCTTTTTCTAAATTAGTCTTTAGGATTATAATCTATAAGAGAATAAGTAATTTCATGTTAAGTTAATAATTTAAAATTAGATAAAATTTTAAAGTTTATTTTTATGAAGTATCAATTTTGTATGGAGTTATGTTTAAAATCAAACAATAAGCTCATATAACTTTAAAATAACAATTCTTTTTTGGATAAGAAAAAGAATGATAATAATAATAGTAAATGTACTAATAATAATATACAAGTAAATAACAACTGGTGGTTCCTTTACAAAATCGAATACACATATAATAGATATCTCGAGTCACAGGCAAATTGACATACTTAAATTCAGTGGTTTTTTTACAAATACACAATGTCTCAAAAGGGATCACAACACAAATATATCGCTATTTTAATGTTTGGGGTGGTAACAAAACCGATTTCTCACAATCATACACATGTCGACATTGTTTAACCCTTAATGGCAGGATCATAACACGAATTATGATGGAGACAGCATAATCAAAGTTAACAAAATAAGGTATATCATAAATCACTCACATAAGAGATATCATAATTAAAGAATACATGCATAACTTCTTGAAATAAAATATAATTCTATATGAATATATGACAAAATTTATTAATGATATATATATATATTCATAAGTATGGTTTTTTTGATCTCAAATCCTAGAGTTACACGCATTTCACAAGTCACGATATAATATTACATTATATCAATCAGATGAAAATTTAGTTTAAATGAATAAGACATATTAAGATATAATAATTTAAGAAAATAAATTATTTTAACATATTAAAATATCACTAGCACTAACGAGGGTCCCTCATTCTCTTACTGCATAGGAAAAATACAAGATAAATCACAATTTAGAGTTTTAAACCTCATCCGAACCTAAATTACTAAACAAAATCTTAATTACAAGCCATAATTGCCTAAACATGCTTTTAAATAAAGTAATTCAATACCAAACCTAATAATTTACATTAGCTTTAATCTAATCATGTTTGAGCATTGAACCAAACTTATGTGAAGTCCACTCATTATATCAAAACATTAATTCATTGAGAAATTTTCTCTTAAATTTTAGAATTAATAAGATAAAAAAGATTGACTCTTACATAATAACTATAATAAATTTCAATAAATTATTAATACTTAATAATGAATACATATTTCCAAGAAAAATCAATAACTTCAAGCCAAATTAAGTGAAAGGATTTGATACTAATCTAATATACTACGCATTTAATATAGACTAATATCATTTTATTAAACTCCAACTCGATTCACGAATAAGTGGATGTTAATTCGATTCTAAAGATGATTAAAAAAATCCATATTCTAGATGATGAAAAGAAAAATAATGAAAAATTAATAATAAATACAATTTTAATCTAAAAAGAGAAATATTAGTTTACTTAAATGTAGTATTAGTTTTTTCCTTTCATATATTTGTAAAGTTTTTGGCCAAAAACTTGTCGTTGATCTATCTTCTAATAAATCCTAGTTTTTTTTTTCTGGTTTTCACCACTAGAATAAAGCCAAAAGAGAATAAGAATTGGGTTGGGTTATGTTGAGATTAAGGTTTTAAATTTTGGTAAAAACTTAAACGTTTTGATTTTGGTCATAAACGAAATGTTTCATCCTGGATTTTGGTTTTAGATTTCAAAAATATATTATTTATATTTATATATTATAATTATATTATAAATTATTATTATTTTAGTGATAAAGACTTTAATTCGGTCTTAATTGAGATCCGAGTCTGAATCTAAAAAATAGCAAATTTTGAATTCTCACATATTTTTCATTTTTTTACTATAAAAAAATATTAATTAATACTTATATATATATATAGTCAAAAAATCTAAAATTTAATTTAACTAAAATCAAAACCAAAACGAAACAGATCGATTTTGATGGATGCGAAACCGATACCTTTGATATACAAATATATATATATATATATAAGGGATAATTACCTATAACCTCTGTAATTAGCCGTAATTACCTATAACCCCGTAATTTCCGAAATTACCCACACCCCCCTTTTCCTCAAAATATTTACTTACCCCTGATTGTTATTTAATCAAAATTTTCCCAAGAAATTCCGATTTTACCCTCGATTATTTTTACAATTAAACCCCTAAATTTTTTTTTTATTATTTAACACCCCGAAATTATTTTGACTTATAGAAAAATCCCCGAAATTCAGATTTTTGTAAATAACACACTGAAATTATTCTGATTTACAGAAAAATTTTCAAAATTATTGCGACGGTGGACGGCCTCGGCCTTGGTTGTCCGCGCCCGCGTGCCGGCGCGTCGGCACGCAAGCCTCGGCCTCCATCCCGCGTGCCGAGGCCGAGGCCTCGGCCTCCGCTCCCATGCGCCGCCACTCTCGCTGCCATCACAATAATTTCGGAGACTTTTTTGTAAATCGGAATAATTTCGAAGTGTTATTTGTATAAATCTGAATTTCGGAGATTTTTCTGTAAATCGAAATAATTTTGGGGTGTTATTTGGAAAAAAACCGAATTTCGGAGTGTTAAATAATAAAAAATAAGTTTTTAGGGGTTTAATTGTAAAAATAATTGAGGGTAAAATCAGAATTTTTTGAAAAAATTTTAATTAAATAACAATGGGAGGAGGTTGATAAATATTTTGAGAAAAGGGGAAGGTAGGTAATTCCGAAAATTAGGAGAGATTATAAATAATTAAAGTTAATTATCAGAGTTATAGATAATTATCCGAAAAATCAAATTCCTTTTGCACCTAAATCCAAATTTTTTTTGGTTTTCACAACGTGTCAAGTACCTTCCCCACCCTCGGGAGGTAGCCCTCCACAAAAAACGCCGTCAACATCTCCATTGCCACCTCCATCGCCCCGTGGAATCTATCGAAATAGGCAGAAGTCAGAGATCGAAGTATATAGAAAAGAGACTGAATTTTACATATTCACCCGTTCCTCTTGTTATGGTCGTCGCTGTAGCTCCGGCCGAAGGCCAACCGGCAGATGACCGAGTTGGTGAGCGCCATGAAGGCCTCGCTTAGGTTGACAACAGCACCGGAGGAGATGGAGCGGAGCAACCTGGAGACCTCCTTGGCGCTGAAGGGGCGGAAGGAGAGGAGCTTCTTGGAGCTGAAGAGCTGTAAGATATAGAGCTTTCGGAGATCGCGCCAGTGGTCGCTATGGGGGGCTGTGAGGACGTCGAGGCCGTTGTAGGAGAGACGGCGGAAGGCGGAGGTAGAGGGGCGGCTGCAGAAGATGAGGTCGTAGGTTTTGAGGACGTCGCGGGCAACGGCGGAGGAGGAGACCACAACAACCGGGACGCGGCCAAAGCGGAGGTGCATGAGGAGGCCGTAGGTTTTGGAGAGGTCGGCCAAGCAGCGGTGGACGAGGGGGCTGAGGAGGTGTAGGTTTCCGACAACCGGCAGCGGACGGGGCCCCCGGGTGAAGGTTGAGCTTTGGCTTCTTCGTCTTCTTCTTGGTGAGGGTTTGGAGGAGAAAGAAGAACATGAGAGTGAGGAGAAGGACTAGAGGAAGCCATAGAGCTTGGTTGAGCTTAGTGTCCATGGTGACCGTGGAGGTTTTCATTGTTTGAATCAGAGTTAGGCAGTACTTGAATTGCAGTCAATTTTCGAAAGTGGCGAAAGCGAAAGTACTTTTAGAAGTGACGGGAAGTGTCGCTTCAGAACCGGTCTCAAAATAATGCGACTTCCGCAAGGTCCGGTAAGTAAGTGAGCTCCATCGGGTTTTCTTCTCCCACTTCGCTGCGTTGTGCCACTTCGAAGGGACCTCGAAGTGGACCTTCTTCCTCCCGGGCCTGGCCTCGCTCGAGCTCCTCCAATGGCGCCGATGAGCTCCTCCTCCTCCTCCGTCCTCGACATCAAATCCCCAATCTCCCACTTCACGCCAATCCCGAAACCTCCATTCTCCACCTCGATGCCTCCCCCTCGCCGCTCCGGGCTAATCTAGCGGCGGTGCTCTCGTCTCGCCATGTTTCCGCTGCCCGGCCGAGGAATAGGGTTTCGGTAGTTAGGGCGATGGCGACCGACGGGGAATATTCATCTAAGAGGAGCAGCAGCAGCGAGCCGAGGGAGACGATCCTGCTTCCCGGCTGCAATTACAACCACTCGTGATGGAGTTCCCCAAGGATCCGGCGCCAACGCGCGCGCAGATGATCGAGACATATCTCAATACCCTCGCTACAGTGCTAGAGAGGTAAAAAATGCATGTTTTCTTTTCTTTTTGAAATTGTCTAATCTTCGACTCTGCTTTGATTGGTTCTAGAGCACAATAAGAAACTTAGTTTACCTGTATAATTTTGAATAATTGCTCCTCTATCACCTGATAATGAAATAAAAGGGAAATAAAAGAGAGAATTTACGGTTCCCTTTGTGTGGATCGGATAATTGACCTGTTGATTGGCGTTTGATGTACAATTAGCTTTTATCATTCTGTCTTTGTTTAATTCTACAGAAATTCTCTTGCACTTCTACTTCGCAATTCGAATTGTTCCTTAAATCTTTTTTCCATTATGCAGTTGAGCTTCTTCATTCTCCTCTGTTTCAAGGAATCGGAACAAAAAAAGTTGTTCATGTTTTGATTTGCTTCTTGAGGCTGTTGTGTCAGTATAAATGCAAGATTGGTTTTGCTGATTTAGTGAAGGATAAGATTCTGAAGAAGCAGTTTGTACCGGTTAATTGTTTGTGATGAATAAGAGAATAATGTACTGGTTGCATAACATGGTTCACTATGGACTTACATAATTTTCTTTGTGTGCAAAAACTATTTGAAAATTGTCTCCATGACATACATTTTTTCATAAGAGGCTCATTACATACTTGCTTTCTGATGACTTAGTTGAATTCAGAAAAGGGTTGCTGTGGTGTGCTTTGGATGTGATTTTGTTCAAGTCTTTCTCTTGATTCCATGTAAACATAGAAGTGATAATTCTGCTTTTCTCCAGATTGTTCCAGTACCATCTTATAAATGGATAAGAAAAGTTAAAATATTTTGTAAGCAATGACCAGTATATCTACCACTAGGCTAGACATTAGTTGTTAAGAATATAATTTTGCACTTCTGGCAATTTTGGCAGCATAAATACATTCATATTGGAAGTCAGAATCATATGGTTAATTCAAAATTTTTTGCTGTCTTACCTCATATATTAGTTTAGCATGGATGAACAGTTTTGAGTGCGCAGATTGCTCTTTGACCTTTACTGCTGATATGGCCCTAGCAATGTTTGTTTTGTTCACAGAGGTACAAATGAACATATTTGACTAATTGACTGTGATGGAGTATAATAATTAAGGTTATCTTGTTTTCACTGAAGTGTCTTCAGATGAAAATTTTGTTTTCTGAAAGATTACGGAAGCTGTTGATTATCAATACAATGATTGAACAAGATGTTTGATGCTGCTGGCCCCAATTCAATTTTTTTCTCAATCCTAGAGGATTGGTAGGATGTATGGTCTGTTGACCTTTTTTTTTCTTGTTGGATTGTCATTTCTTACATGACCTTCTGTAGCCAAGAGAATATGTATGCTTTTAGTACCACTACTTATACTGACTTCCAGTACACTCGGAAGAGACATCCGAGAAATTCAATGGTAATTTGGAATTGCTGGAAATTGGTTTTTCCATTTTTGAATTTTATATGCTGATCATTTTAGTAATGAATTTTCAATTTTCTATTGTGTAGGATTAACTAAAGCTGGACATAATTCTGCCACTTTATTTCATGGAAATGCAATCTAGTCTTTGTCTTTTTATTATGATGTTTTGTTAGGAAGAACTACATGTCCAGGAAGTGATAGTAGTTATGATAACATATTTGAAATGCTTGATTTTTGTATATGAAGTGAAGTTGGCATGTCTACTTAGTGTCTCAAGTTGGCTATCTGATGTTGTTTTAATATGTCTTTATTTGTGATATTGATGTTGATTTTAGCCTTGTATTAAGGTGTAAAATGAGATGGTTATTCCTTTGAGCATGGTGATCACTATTGATATTTTTTTTCAGCATGTTGTTTAAGACTGGGAGTATTCTATATGGATGAGATTGAAGGGATCAACCTTATATTTGAAGAGAATGGTCAATCAGATGGTGACTGATCAATCGAAAAAAGTGTTTCTATAGTAATCTTTTTGTTATTTTTGCATATTTTGATTGAAATATATAAGGTGATAATTATTAATTGAGATGTTGCTAGTATATTGGATGCATCAAACCATTATTTATAATATAATTTCTTTGCTGTTTTCACAAGTAAAATAGATTTTTGAACTGTATTAGCGCTATCATAGTTTTCTAATTTGATGATTTCAAAAGTTTGCAATTGATTTTGATTTGCACGAGCTAATAAACAAACAATATTATGCAAAAATATTAGTTGATTCAGTTGAGTTATTTATTAGGAACAAAATATAAAAAAATATTAACACCAATTGGATAAAAGAATATCCAAATGTGACAAGTAATTCCTTATAATCTCCAATTTTCAAGAGGTTGTGAAGAGTTGTACAACATTGAATTTGATTATTGTTTTTCTAGCAAGTTGATTTGTTGTGTTAAATATGTTAATTTCTTAATTATAGAATTTTATTTCCAAATTTTTTATTTGTTAGGGGTATATTTGTAAAAAATTTTCAAATTATTGTAGTTAATTAATATTATAATGGTATTAATATTAAAAATATCAAATTTATTTGCCACATATTATAATTATATTATTTTATTATCCTAATTATCCTAATTTTCTTATTCATAATTAATTAGATAAATATTACTTTTATTATCTTAATTATTAAAAGTGTTATAATTAAATATTACTATAATTATAATTAATTTTAAAATTATAATTGTGTAAATTTTATTAATTAATAAATATTATATTTCTAACTAACATAACTATAAAATCACTTTACTATTTCTATATATCATTCTATTGAAACGATTGAAATAACACTTTTCACTTCAGATCTCATGATCGGAAGGACCAAAATCACGAAATTCATATAACTCTCATTTTTTCACTTTTACGTCAAAAATTTATTTAAACGACTAAAGTCATACTTTTATTACTTCTATCACTTTTATTATTTCTATTACTTGTAGAAATTAACATCTATCCAAGTGTTTTTCCATTACTATCTTGTTTTCTACACATCACCCAAGCATGAATTACACTGGTCGTTTCACTTTGACTATTGCACCGATCTTTGTTTTAATGAGTTAAATTATATGTAATTGTGTATGCTTAAATATTAATTTGATAATTAAATCTATTTTTCAAAAAATGATCATGAGCTTGTGATAGACGCCCCAACAAAAGATTTTATCCGAGACAGCCACTCCTTGCGTTTGATTCTTCAACGTTTTTATCACTGGCATGTCATTTTAATATTGTAGGGTACCCTGTCTGAACTGATGCCCTGGATACACAAAAAGAAAACAAAAACTAAAAGCTGATCATTTTTACTTTCACAGTTCTTGCTAGCTCCATTTGTTACGTGACAGCTCATGTTCGTTTATAAAATAAATTTGCCCTGCCAGCCAATGCGGGTCCAGTTTAATAACTAATCAGATCAAATTAGTAAATTATTTCTATAAATTAATATTTTTCATTAAAATTGATTCTATACTAATTTAACATTTAAAAAATGATTAATTTCTTACAATAATTCAATTCAATATTAATGTAAAATAATTAATATTATTTTAAAAAAAAATTAAAAAAATAGTAATCTGAGCTAATAAAAAATTAATTTATTACTAAACGGGCTCTTCGTGTTGTCATGTGCTTATATTACAATTTGGGCTGTCCGATCTGATCAAGTCCTCTGATCATATTTTCAATTTTGATTCCATCCTCCAGATAAATTCAGGGGCTTTTTACTAACAAAATTTAAATTGCAGGGTTTATATCTAATCAAGTTGAAGGTAGGAGGCTATTTGTAACTAAGACAGATCTCGAGGTGACCAAAAAACGAATGACGGAATGAGCATTCATGATTAGCAGGCTTCCTATATTGCTAGTATACGAACACTAGAGTTTATATGGTGAAGCAGCTAATTCTATAACCCTATATCTATGCATCTGAATGGATGAATGAAGCATCAAATTAACCCCCCACTACTACTATATTTGTACAGGGCAACTATAACATCTACCTCTTCTGTTCTGATGATTGGCTAGGACTGAGCTCTGTGGGTGATGATTTCCCAAAGACAACGGAAGTTTCCTCAAGAGTTTGCATCGGAGAAGAGCCTTGAGAAGAGAGGCAACATGAAGTCTCTTATCCGTGCCCCGCTGCCCCAGAAAGATGCTAGGCAGAGACCTAAGATGGCCATGGCCACAACTGAGCATGCGGCTGGAACTGCGTGACTACTTCCAAGGAATTGTGTGGCCAGAAGTCCCGCAAGAGTGGAGCTTTGCATTCCTGTGCATAAAGAGATTGTCCTGCACACTTCTTCCTCTTGTCTGACAGCAAATTCTATGCTAGTTAGAAATGAAGCAACGGATACATATTACCTGCAACCTCTATCATTGATCCAGCTACGAAAAATTGTAAAATCATGATCCTATTTTTGCAGATATGTATGATCCGATCAAGAAATCTTAAATTTACTAAACTAATCTTTAAAACCAGATTGGATCAAAAAGTAACGAGAATAGAAAGTAAACACTAATAAATTTTTAGCTTCAACAAAGAATCTTCATAATAGTAGTAGTCGATATTGATCCATACTAAGAGCTTTTTGTTGTGCATGTAATAGATTTTAGGCACTTTTTTTTATAAAACAAAAATAGTATCATTGGAGAATGAAAATTGCTAAAAACAGACAACACCACAGAACCTGCAAATTGAAAGTGATTTGCAAAACAGATAAGATTGGATTATATTTTATTTTATTTTATTTGAAATGGTATCAACATGCTTTATGTAAACAGAAATTATTGACAGGAAGCATGCAGTTTCCAGAAAGTTGAATTTTTATATACTACAATAAAACAAATCTAATGGATAGTAAATGAGTAAATGTTCTAAAATACCTGAAGAAAGGCAATTTTGCCAACCAGTAACCCACTGCAAAGCCAACAAGGTGGAATGTCAATATAGGAAGAAGCAACCTTAGGCCATCCGATGACAAGATTTGGCTCCGGTTAATAGAAAGCGGGCTCCCAATGCATAATGAGGTGCAAAGCATGGCAACAAAAGGCATAATTGGTTGAATGACATTCACCACAGACTTTGCGTAAGTATTGAGGAAAAGACCAATGGTCACAGGAAGAAGGACAACCTAGATAATAAGATAAACATGAGTACTGATAAACCCAGGTATGAGGCAGTTACCATTTATTGTTCCACTAAAAGCATGAATAAGCACTTTCCTTGGTGATCCAGAAAACTATCACTAGCATTTGTAATACAACAAACAGTATAGCATAATACATAATAATCATACATCTAACATAACCGAAACAAAAAAGTCAGAACCTCATAAAATGGATTTAAAAAAGCAGGCTAAATAATGAAACTTAAGAGAAGAAAGTAGTCCAAATATATGTGTCTAAAAGTTTCTTAGACTAAGATTAATGGCCATTATATATGAGTGTATATCAATAACTAATAGCGATTTTTTGTGCAATATGACATTTCAAGATAAAATATACGGGTTCAAACTTGAATCAAATGATAAAAGATGAAAACAGGTGAAGAATGTGAAAATTCAAACTAATTCAGCAAAGAAGGCCATCATTGAAGAATGAATCAAACAAAACAAAGCTCACATATCTGTGACATAGTAAAAATTCTTCCATAGATTACAGGGTTTTTTGTATGCTGTATGGCATTTGAAGCTCATACCATCATAAGTGCCATAAAATCTAAGGGAAGAGTAGGAAACAAGAACCCTTTGAAAGCCCTCAAGGAATGATTGCCAATATAAATATTTACTAAGTTTCCCTACAATATCAAGCACTCTTATGTTTTAGATAGCCAGCTCAAAAAAAAAAAAAAAGATGATGGTTTCTGTCATGTGTTAACAATCACATTTTACCCTTACCTGCAGAATTGACTTGGACATGGCAACTGCATCAACTGGAACAACAGAGCCAATTAGAAGGCCAGTAAGCAGAGGTGTGACAAGCACAGAAGATATGGTGGTTGAGCTGGTCAGCAGAATACTTAATGCAACATCCCCTTTGCTCAAGAAACTAGCATAGCTTGAGAGCTGGGCACCCGCAACACAGCAAGTAAGAATGAAACCAGCATAGAACATTGATGGTGCTCTGAATGCACTTGCAATTAAGATTCCAAGAATTGGTTTTATCACATATTGTGCAATATATCCTATAGATAATGGTAGAGGTCTGCAGCAAATAATGCATGATGAGAGAAAAAGAATGTTTAGATTAATTATTATTGATTCCAGAATGAAGGCTAGAACCAAATCTCAAATAACCTCTTGAAAGCTAGAGCAAAGTCATCAAGAGAGAGTTTGATGCCAATGGATAGCATTATACCACCAAGTGCTGGAGCATAATACTCTTTAGAGACCCTGGAAAGAAGTGAAGAAACATTTCAAACTTAAATCTTAAGGCAGAAGGCCATGCTTGAGGTATTTGTAATCACGGAATCATAACATGACTGATTTACAGATATTCATTCGCACTGTGAAAATACATCTATGAAGTTTTAGCATCCCTAAATGGGGATTTCATCAGTAAATAGAAAAATAAAAGAAGCCAAATAAAATCCAGATACAAAATTGTTACTGATTTACAGTATGGACAGCAGCTTTAGTAATAAGATCAACATATGAGTTATATGTACTCAACATTATAATCAGTACCCCCTAATTCAAAACTGCTAAATCATTTCATCACTGATATATCAGTACAATACTTGTGTTTCTACTTTACCATGACTAAAAGTTCATACAAATTAAAAAACACAGAGAGCAACAAGCTGAGAAAATAAACATCTAGTTATGTTTTTTGCTAAATGCTGATACTTCCATTACTTCCTTCTCATAAACAAATTAAAAATAGCCTGTGCACCTTGTTCATTTTAAAGTTCATGTCCACTACATGTGTATGATTATTTTAATATAGGTATAAATAGGAACCTGAACATTTCAACAGAGGAGACATATGATTAGCCATAGTTTTACAAATCAGGGGATTCAGTCACATTAACTGAAAGTTGGAAAAAGAAGGAAAATTGGATTAAGTCGTATGATGCTCATGCACGATATATGCAAATACAGAATACATAACAACCTGCAGAAATCTTAGAATAAGCCATATGCATCGGGAAATTATTAGGCATAATCTGCTGTGGGGCACCTGAATGGTGAATAGATTCTGCAAACACAAACACAACAAAAAGGGAAAAAAAGCAGAGAATGATGAATAAATATGCATTGAAATTTTAAATCAGAATCTATAATCTCATAAACATCAAAATCAGTCAGAGGTAAGGTAAGCTATTATATAAGAAAAATTCAATAGAAAACCTACCAAAACCGCACAACATCTTTATCTTAACCTATCAATATCTTGCCTCCATGTTTTATGCTGTCACTGACCCGATTAGCTCCAAACACAATTATCATACTCCAATTAAGACACTAATTTGAACTTTTTTACTACAGAAAATTTTAACTGTAAATTGGCCATATAAACGTGAGTTTTCGCAAAAGAAGAAGAAGAAGAATGGTTAAACAAGTAGCTCGATCAAGTACTGTAGTTACCAATAAAAACGCAATCAAACATTAAAGATAAAATCACTACCCTTTGATTCATTCCACTCATTTATCCACTTCATCCATAAAATCAAGCAAAAAAAAATACAAAATTATTAAAATTTTCCATGTTACACAAACAGAAATAGCATCAAAACAAGAAATTCGAATACTTTACCAAGCGAATGTGCTGGGGTTCGCTAGAGCGGCGACGGCGGTGGCGGCCACGACGAAGGGGAGCATCGCGGAGATGGCCTGTGACGAGGATTCTTGCCGGTCAACGCCGCCCGAGCCGGCGCCGAAGGAGAGGAGGGAAACGTTTCCCTCCCGCCGGTGCCACCCGACCCTTCCCACGCGGGGAAACGACGTCGAGCAAGCCGATGCCCATCCGCTCGCCAGATTCCGAGCCCTCAAGGCAGCAATGCGAGCAGGAAATCTCTTTGCTGGCGAGGGGGACGCGAGCCGGACGCGGGTTAACGGCAACGAGGCGCAGAGCAAGGCCATACCAGCGAGAGGCTGCTGTGTGTTGGGGATTATTGGACGTATGTATAATATTAAAATAAAGGGGGTCATTTGCATATACCTCCTTGTAAATTTATAAAATTACAAATAAGTCCTCGGAAACTGGAAAATTGTATTCAAACTCCTTTAGTTTACGGTGTGAAAAAGACTTTGCCGTCCATATTGATTTCAGATCCTAAATGAACTTTTAACGAGAATTGTAAAAATATCAACGTACCCTCGATGTAATATGTAGTTATATATACGGGTATAAAAGGCGATGTACATTTTTAATATTATGGAAAAATTATAAAAACTCTTTATAAAATTGGCAAACTTATATATAACTCCATCTTCCTCTACTTCCTCGCTATCTCCAAACTCCTCCTTCGTGGCTGATCGTTTGACCTAAAGCTCCCTTTCTCCGGCACTATTGTCCTTTGGTCCTATTCTTAGTCACTTCCACCTCGACAAATCACCTCTCTATCATGCCCTTGCTCACCTCTTCATCCGGCATGGCCACCTACTCCTCCACTTTGGCTCCCACCGAGTCCTGCTCATCTCCTTCATCGTCGCAGCTACAGAGTGCCTCAAAGCCCATGATATTGCCTTTGCCAAGCGGCCCCTTTTCAAATTAAGTGTTCATTTGGTTACAATCATACTATGCTCCTTGTCATCCCCCATGGCACTAAGTGGTGCGATCTTTGCCGCCTCACCTCTCAGCTCACGGTCTCTCTCACCTTCATTGTTATCTTGGGTTCAGTGATCTTATCCAAAATCAAATCAATGATAACATTTGAGCGGACATGAGGGAGTTGATATGGGAGATGGTGATGGATCTTGTGATAGGGGTGGTAGCGGGGAAGATTTGCAACAATGAGGAGGAGCGGGGGAGGGTGAGGCAAGTGGCGGAGAAGGTGTTGAAGCTTAGCAAGGTCCAAAAGACTTCTGGCAACAGAAAGGAAAGAAAGATAAACAGTGGTAGAGGATGGAGGTGTGAGAGGAGGAGCTACAAGACTATTTTCTAACATTTTCGATAGCATGTAACGCCGTTAAAAAAACATTCATAAAATATTCTTTTATTTAACAAAAGATTCAAATTGAAGGAGTGTTTTGTAATTTAACCAATGGCCAAAGGGATATGTAATTGTCAAGTTTTCGGTGAGTATGCAATTTCGATAATTTATAAGGAGGAATATGAAAAAAAAACCATAATAATAACAAATTGAAGTTGAAGTATTCAGATTGCCTTCTTGTTTGTGCATAAAACGGAATTTGAGCTACAGGGGTGAGAATAGGGAGAGGGGTGAGCGGTGACCGAATGTAAGGGGCTGGCCCATCTGGTTGGTTGGTAGATGCGCACGGCGGGGAAAGGTTGGAAAATTTTAAAATTTTTATTGGGTTGGCAAAATTACAAAACATTTAAAGAAATTATAAGAAATTACCTCTATAAAAATTATGAAATATATGAGAAATGTTGGATTAATATTTTAAGTTTGTTACGATAAGACAATTTTCAATTTAAGATCCTAAATTCTCGAATATCATAAACTGTTAATTCCACACTGTATTTATATTTGTAAAACGAATTAGGGTTTTAGTTAAAAACAATAAGAAAGCGTTTGGTTTGAGATTAAAATTAAAATCAAAATTTTTCAAAATTATTTTTTATTATAAAATTAATATTACTTTATTTTACATTATTATAAAATTAAATTATTATATAAAATAGTTAATTTAGTAAAATTTAAATTATTGTAAAATTAATTTTAATAAAAAAGTATTAATTTATAAAAATAATTTATTAATCTTAATTCTGAACCAAATCTTATTTTAAATACGCTTGGTCGTATTAGGTAAGCCTCTCATAATTATTTGTTTTTTGGAAAAAGCTTAACTGATTATAGACCCTTTTAGTCCATGCATGTATTGCAAGACATAATTATTTTTCTATTTTCAGCCACGAAATTTAATTAAGACTTTAATCGAATTGTGTGTAGTTTACTAGATTTATCAAATAAAAATTTTAATTTTTTTTCTGTGAATATTAAATATAATTAGAGTTGGACACATGCAAAGGTCATTAATATCGCTCACCCGCTTTTTTAAAAAAATTATTGATTTCCATCGTATGCTCAAGCGTCAAACTTTAAATCGTGATTCGTCAGTTTGGCCTAACATTTCCGATCAATCGCAATGTGACGTGTCCAAAACCGAACCGAAAAAATAAATCAGGCCAAAACCGAACCAATATTTGTAAATTGATAAAATTAGTTGAAAAAGAATTCAAATATTCGAAATATATTAACTTAGTCAATATAGTCAAAACTTGTAATAAATAAACAAAAGTAAACAAAATTACAAATCATATATAAATAATCTAATATAAAAACTTAAAAAGAAACCTCAAACACTAACTTGATGATCGGAAAAAGTCTCGATACTTATTAATATTATTATTTAAAAAATAAGAATTATTGTTTTACTCGTGATTTAAAGTTTCCGTCAAAATATTTTAACTTATATTTTCAGTTTTAATTTTTTAAATATATATTATTTATATTTATATATTATATTATTATTATAAATTATAATTTGTCTAATGGTTAAAATTTTGAATTTGGATCTAAGGTGATTTGGATTTGATTTTTGGCGTTTAGAAATTTTTTTCGTGTTTTAAGTAATTTTTTACCGAAAAAAAATTATATAAACTATTTTCTCATCTTAAAAGTTTTTAAAATATTTTTTAAATTTAAATCAAAGAAAATAAAAATTATTTGATCAAAACTGAAATAGACTAAAACATACTGAAACGAAATTGAAACAATTGATCCTTAAAACGAAGACGGAGAACATTATCCGAACAAAGAAATTTGGCCTTTCACGGAGTTCCAACCCAGCAGGCTACTACAGTCGCTCTCCCCGGTAAACAGCGTCACGCAGTTGGGCTCCGAGTCATGCTAGCTACTACGTGTCTACCAACCAGTGGAAAACCTGCATCTGCATGCAATCCATTTGTCCACCTCTCCACCCGTTTGTGCCTGCAATCCAAATGTATTACCACTTATCCTGCAATCCTAATGGCTAGGATATCCTTGCTTCAGGACCTCGGACTTCCTATATAAAGGGGTGAAAGAGTTGAGAGGCTTCCTGTATGGGAGGGAAGTCACCAGGGCCCCTGGAAGAAGAGAGAGAGTACAGCTTCACAGTTTCTTTTAGTCAATATTGTGGGGGAGCTGTGCCCTCTCTCTTCTTCTCTTGGTCTTCTGGTGAAACTTCAAGTATGAGCTCAAAATAGACACATAGAACCCGTTTGATCCGAGGAATAACAATCCTTATCGTTACTAGTACTCTATATACTGGCCTTCAGTGATTTCTTTGTTGCTTCAAGCAGTATAAACTTATCATCTTTTTTCCATTTTATGCACATTATGAACGAGTATAGAATATTATTTTATCTATTTATATTATTATTATTTTGTAATTCCAAGATATCCATACTGCATTGTGGATTTCCAATTTGATTGATTTACTCTTTACATTTTAATGCAGGAGCCTTACATATTTATTTGGTCTCACTTGATCAATAGATACAGGTATATTAAAAAAAATGGTTTTTTATTTAAAAAGGAAAATTTATTTTTTTATTATGGCAAGTTTACAACCCTAATCATGCACCATAGTACCAAGAGTGGCCCAAAAGCAAAGTTTGCAGACAAACTAGATTCCATCCCTTAATCTCCAACTTTCTTTTTTTCCCTAAAGAAATAATCACATATAAGTCCCTGAAATTCAGCTAATTATATTTAAGTTCATGAATTTTGAAAATTGCATATAAATCCCTAATATTTTCAAATTTGTTACATATTTGTCCCTCAAGGAGTGATAACATAAGAAGTCCCTTAACCAGTTCCAGTTGAGATTAACCAAATTAAGGAAAATGATTATTTTTGCCCCATCATCTCATATGTTTTTTCTTATCTTAGTTTTTTTAAAGCATTTTTCACATGGTTTATAAAAAAAAAAAGGATAATATTTATCAATAAATTTCATATATAAGATTATCCTCAAGGGACTTGTATGCAATCTAAAGGTAAAATCATAAGTTTTTCAGAACATTTTCCTCAGAAAATCCTCAAGAGCATGAATCAAAAGCTTATACGGAGCATATTCGCTTGCCTTGAAGTTTTAAGGAACTCGAGGGACTAATATAGAACAAGTTAAGAGGATTTCGACTTAGATCTAATTTTGAGAAATTTAAGGACTTTCTTCGCTCAACAAAGAAAAATTTAGAGACTTTTTGTAATTATATTTCAGGGGCTTATATGTAATTTTTCCATTTTTAAATTTCCATTTTGCAGACCTACATGATAGCCATCATGCCATAGAACAAGATCGATGATGCCCTAAGAGCACATCTCCCATTTAACTATGAAGCCATTGGGCCATCACATCATCAAAGGAATCGCTAATCTAATCATCAAACCCATCATAATCCCTTCACTTTCTCTTTAGTTTTCTCACTATAAGATCGACCAATAAACCTCTGTAGAGAGACTTACCAACATTGTCGTTTGATTGATAGCACAATGCTCAAGATACTTTGTGGTGGAACTCCGTCTGAGGCGGCGGCGATGGCCCGGTGGCGCCGCCCCAGAGTCCGGCGATGCACTAGACCGAGAAGGCGGAGATGCCAGGGAGGCATCATTCGTCTAGGCAGCCGGCAGCGGCGGAGGCTACTTCTGAGGCGGCTTGTTTGTTGGTCGCGTGCGCAGTGGCGGGTGGTGATGGAGCTTCTTGTCCCGCTGAAAAGGGCGGTCGTGGAGGTGGCTGCGGCCGCAGGCCGGGGTCCGACGAAGTCAGCTCACTTGTACTTGCCCTTTGTATATCCTTTACAGTTTCCTCTCCTCTGATCAGGTTTTGCATTGTATTGTAATATGCTCTGTGATGCTTCTTCTTTATTATCCATGTAATCTGGTCCAACTTCAGCAGGGAGCATTTCAAGTATTTTGGATAGATTAATTAGTTTAGGGGCTATTAATTCAACCCAATAAGATCCCATGACCAATTCAAATATTTGCGATATGAAAATAGTTTGGGTTTGGATTAGCTCAGCAATTCGTTTAGCCTTGTCCAAATTATTATTTAGAGGCTCTCTGTCTTCATTATATCACACGAGACAAGTTATTAAGCATAATCTACGGGTGGGTACCGTATGATTATAAAAACTGCCGCTTCACGCACAGTACTACAACAATATTATCAGATCAATATATAAAAAATTACAAGATGAACTCTTAATAAACATAGCAATCATCAAATACACGCATCACCAGACAATATAAATAAAAAATAGTTCGGAATTTTTTTTTTAAAACAAATATGTAATTAAAGTATTTTTGAGGAGAAATTGTACTTCGCAACTCAAAACTAGTTCTGAATTAACCTTTCTGTGTCCATTGCTCAAATCCAATGATTGCGTGAAAAAAAAAACATGTATAATCATTTAATTATGAAAATAAAAGCTGGATATAGCGAGAATAAAATGAATATATATATATATATATATATATATAGCAAAAAGGCTTAGTCTCACAAAGGATACCAAAACACACTCAATCCAACTATAATGTTTTGCATAGAAAAGAATAGAGCCTGTTTACATACAACAAAACCTCTACCAGTAACCCTAAAAATAGTGAGCCAAAATTAGGACAAAATTTCCACTCCAAATATATAAACTAATCAAATGGGCCCATCACCTACATCTCGACAACTAATCAAATATACACTCCACTACCTGAAAACTCCACTTTACTCTCTACACAACAAAATAAATAAAATAAATAAAAATATAGAAAAAAAAATATGGACGCCACTAGCAAAGACAAGCAAAATATGCAGTAATGCTATCACTGTGTTTGCTATGATTTTTCTCCAGTTGGAGACCAAAATTGTGTAACAAGAGGCTACCCTCTTTGACCTCTGCAACAAAACAGACTGATGTGGTTTTGTTTGACTAAGCGAGGTTGCCAACCACCAAAGAAGAAATGAAGCATATGTAGTTTCAAAGTTTAATCCAGTGAAATTACTTGGAAGACGCTTTCTCCAGCTTCTCTTTCTCTGTCTCCACCCTCCATTGTTCAGTGTGTTGTTGAGCTATGCCACTGGCAAGAGCCTGGCTTTGGGAGTCCAAGCTCTGCATCAGTTTCTGAAACCTTGCAGGAACTTGTAGACGAACAAATTATAATACAGAGCATATTAAAGGAAAAAATATCAGGAACACAGACATATCAAAACAAAATCTGTCTCATATAGGTAATAGAATGACAAAGGAAAATTTAGAAGTCACAGATTTATTGCTTCAACATGCAATTTTCCCATACAAATATTCAAGATCCTTACTCCCTCAATTTGTGGTAGGGTTGCAAGAGGATCAAGCAACCCACCCCTCTGATCCATTTTAATGTTGGACTACATTTGTAGAAATTACTCAGTCCATAGCCTTAATGAATTGCATTCGTATCAAAAAACATACAATTGGATCCAATCTGCAAAACAACTGAACCAAAAGCGTAAATCTCATTAAAAAATAGCCAGTTTGCCCACCAGAGACTAAAGCCAATCCAGTCCAATCCAATCATGCCTTGATATGAGCAAATCTGGAGCTTATTTGCCAGGATGTCAAAATCCTAGATTCTAGCATATTTCAAAGTCTGGCCGGATTTCAAAGTTCAGGGTTTTCAAAATCCCTAAATTTTGAAATCCCATGGATTTTCAAATCCATCAAAACAAACTGCCCCTAAATAGATCAGGTTTGGATTTAAAAGCATGACTCCCTTTTCTAGTGTATCAGACTTGGATCGTGGTAAACCCAACCAGACCCAACAGATCAAAGGATTTCACTTCAGTGAGAACTACCGCAGAAAGAATCATTAAAACATCAACCTTGAAAGATATATATATAAAGTGTAGATAGCAGCTTGATGTTCAACATTATCAAATGCAAAAGGAAAAGCAAGAGAATGAAGCTTAACCTTTGCTCTGAGGTGTCCAACGACTTGTGAATTCCAGGAAAACATGTTGCACTAACATAGGCTCCAGCTCTGACTTGTATGGTTCGGAATTCTTTAGTTTGTCACGTAATGTGCCAATTGCAAGAAAAGCACCATTTTTCTAGCGAAAAGGTTTCATCTCAAGAGAGGCCTCATCATATCTGGAGACAAGTACATGCTACAAAAAACTGAAAAACACTTTCATGTAAGTTAACAACGGATTTAGTCATATTTAATGCAACTAGGAAACTACCTTCTCAAAATCTCCTCAATGAATTGAATAAACTTCAAAGGTTTCTTTTGCCATGTCTTCTGACTAATTCAGTCACAAAATCCATGGCTGAAGTTCTGGGGCTATATAAATCTTCAACAGTATCTGCAAAAGGAATGAAAATAACCACATAGTTTCAGATAGAGATATAGCTGAGGTCATAGAATACATCAACACAATAGCATCACTGCATCCAAAGACAGGTGAATGCCTGAAGACCAAAAACTAAATAGTAATTTTGAAATAAGAAACTACCATAGCCTTTTCTCACATACTCATGTGGATCTTCATTCCATAATGTTTGATCATTGTCATTGAAGCACATCAGGGGAAAGGTTATCTCAAAAAGAAAATGTCAAGCTGCGGCTACAAAAATTGATACATGTTGGTCCTTGAAATACTGAAAAAGGGGAAACATGGAAGATCTGTCAAACACTAATTACCACAAGCAGATAAGAAAAAATTGTTTTAGTAAACAGTAACAAGAAGCCTGCATATGCAAGTCTAAAAATAAAAAATTATTGCATGGGTCACACTAAAGTATGGCGTGGAAACAAGATAGCAGCAAAACACAATAAAAAATACAGGTCTACAAACATGCAAGATGTGACAAATCTGTGATAACACACACAGAAATAAGAAACAACCTTGTGTATACAGATCATTTAGGAAAACTATTTAAACCGTGATGTCAAACACTAGTCAAAGCACTCCAATTCAACATAAATTGAAGTTATTCATACCATATACATATATTTTCATGTCTAATTGTTGTCTTTCTTTATTCCCACTCATCCAACAAAATTTATGACCTCCTTCACAATCATTTTACTCATATCATAGACAATTCTCAAATTACCACAATGTACCAGAGAGGAAAAGTTCCTCTCTCTTCCAATCTACTCCCTACTACATTATCACATACTTTTCCAAGTTTTTCTCCAAGAAATACCTATTTTTTACATACTGAACAGCCTCACTTATTTCTCTCTAGAAACCATATAGAAGATGAGAATGTTTTTACACAAGCAGTGGACTAACCACATCTCTCCTACATCTAGGTTTAAGACCAGTTAAACAAGAAAAATCAAAAGTGCATAGTTAACATCCCCAAAATCCTCAATGTCAGCAAAGTATTCTCACCCATTTATATGAAATGGTAGTCATAAAAAGACAGTCATTTCAAGACATGCAAAAAGCTAAAGGCATCAGATAAAGAGTGACTAGAATGTAGAGCAAATTCTCAGAACATAGATTTCCCATCATCTTATCTTGAAAGATCAAAAATGTGATTCAAGACCTACATGAGTCAAGTTTGAACAGTCAAAAGCCTATTCAAGTAGATAAAACACACTGCCCATAAATTGCAATAGGTTTTCAACTGAATAGTTTAATGAACTTAGATGAGGAAGATTCAAGAAGACTAACCTGTTGCTGAGACATTGAAGAATGATGTTGGTGAATCTATCAGATAAATATTCCCCTGTGTGGATAGCATTGAGTAAATGCAAGTAGCAATTTAGAATGTTTCCAGCATATTTTTTTTCAAACAATTGGGCAAAATCTTTATCCTCATAATTCTGAATTTTTGTATCCCCAGACCTGCAGAAAAAATTTCAAATCCATTGTTCTATAAATAACCGTGGAACAAAATTAACTTCAACTATTCAATAGAGAAGTACCAAGCATATAAACGGATAAGGATCTAAATGGTCCATTTCTTGACTTTCCACCAACCCCATGATTTCCTCACCTCTGGATCAGCTGGTTGACCTACCAATGGAACAGGTCTTTCCAAGATATTTAAAAATAGAACCATCCATGCATTAAAGAACTGAGGATCAAGTAGCAGGTTCGGAATCAATAGCTTCATAAAGTACTTTGGAGGAGTAAGAATGATGAACAACTTAACCAAAAATAAAGTTGCTTCTCAAAAAAAGCTTGAAAACAAGGTAATGAAACAAATAGGCCCCAGATGATTGATTAAGAAACCAAAATAAAAGAAGTAAGCATTAGCGACTACAAACAAAGAAAACTCTGATTATTACATTGACAATGTTGGATAGATAAAAGCCGGATGGAATGTGATAAAGAACAGAAATTAAACCCTCAAAACAGATTTTGACAAAAGACAAAAGATAGCACTAAAATAGAATGCAAAAACCACAATCACACGTGCAATCTGTACCTCAACAATGGAGGAACCTGAAGAATAGAACCAAGGATATGGCCGTGGACCATGACTTTATCACTTTCAATTATAGTTTGGGACTTGATTGTTCAAAATTATTATAATTCGTAGCGAAAGATTCACAGATCATTTTATTCAAAAATAATACAAAAAATAAAGAGTAATATAAAATAAAATAAAAAATAAAAAGAGACACAGAGGGCCCAGAGAAAAACAAGAGAAGACAGAGAGAACCTCCAAGAAATCAACACAAGAGGCCACCAAAAAATAGCAGAAAAACCAAGACACAAGAGTCGAAACTCTCTCTTTCTTCTTCTTTCTACTCTCTTCATTCTTTTTTCTCTATTTCTTTTTAGTTCAACTATAATATTATGTTAAAACCCATATATTACTAGAGTATTTATAAATTTTTATTGAGTTAGAATTCTATTCTGATTACAACTTTTAATATTATATAATAGATATTTAAAATTAAACCCAAATTCAAATTCAACTTTGAATTATCATTTTAACTCAAATTTTAATCCAAATTCAAAATATTCAAACTCAAAAAACTCTATTTTACCTCAAACTTGAACATGCTACCATCACGAAGTCATCATCTCTCATAGAAACCCTCCCCTTAAGCTGCTATTTTATTTAGTTAATCACAAGATGTGAAATTGAGACAACCTTAAGTTCATTTTTCATATCTACAATTTTGTATTTTTGGAAGTGTTTTAGAAAATTTTTCTTCTATCATAGCAAAACTAACTCTAAAAGAATGTTTATCTTTAGTTGAATCAATCTGAGTATTACGCTTCTTTTTTATGACTATACCTATTGGAATACCATCTATAACGATGTTTTCTACCAATTAGTAAATATTTTTACATTTTTCTCTCTTCAACGATATACTAATATCTTGTGTTATATTCATGACTTCATTTCTTATTGAATAATTATAGTTTTTGTAGTCTAATATAATAAGTGAGATTAGATTCTTTTATATCTCATAGACATCTCTTACCGTAGTAAAAGTGAGAACAACTTTATCAAACATTTGAATTCTGATTATTTCAATCAGATCGAATTATTATTCAATTGAATAGTACCTTCTTTTTTTATTTTCTTTATAATAAGTAAACTAATTTTTTTAGAACAAATGATAAAAACTATCTGAATCTAAAATCTATTAACCAAAAGTGTTGATTTTTACTAATATCATGAGGACATCTCCATTCATATTATTATCAAAAGTATCATCTACTATTGTTATTACTATATTTAAAAACTCTATCTTCTCAAATTCAAGATAATGCCGCATAATATGTCTATACTTTTCATTACAAAATAGACTAATCGTCTTTTCTCCCATATAAAAAATTATAGTCACAATATGATCATGCGAAATAGAAAGAAATATTAAGATAATCAATGTTTTATTGTTCTCTTTAAATTTTATATTAATTTTTAACAAATTGTTGATAATTTTCTTGAAAGTACTTAGGAGATATAATACAATTATATTTTCACTCATTCGTAGTCTATATAACTGTTGTCTCAATTAGACGTTATTTGTGGGCCTTTTCAATATTCATAACTTCCCTAGATTTGTTCAGATATTCACTTTCGTCTCATTGTCAATAACATTGTACACAATTTTATTAATTAGGCTCAAAACATTCAATATCTGTTGATTCATCTCCTTACAATTTTCTTCACTTATCTTATCCAATTTTTTTTCTTTCCCACCATAGTAAATAAAAACTGTTTTTTATTTTCTTCTGTTACAATGCCACACTAAACTCTATGTATTAGTAGAGTATTTATAAATTCTTATTTAATTACAACTTCTTATTACATAATAAACATTTAAAATCGGACACAAATTTAAATTCAATCTTGAATTATTAGTTTTACCCAAAATTCAATATAATTTCGAAACATTCAAACTCAACAAAATTTACCATTATGTATCACAAAATTTTTGAATATAAACAAAGTGGTTTTAGACTTAGTGTCTTATTAAACTACAAAGTGCATACCAGATTCATTAGGTGATAAATTCTTAACAACAAAGTTCTTGAAATGAATACTAGCCACCCGATGGAAAGCCATATCATAGTTATAAGTCATTATGATCTGCAATAAACCTACTAGATACTATGAGATCTGCTGGAACTGCAAACAAAAAGAAACACCAGCATTATACATAAAAAAAGTCCAACATCATCAACATCCCATTTCCATCTTCTTTAAGCGCAAACCCCGTACTTGAAAACTTCGAAACCAATAGATTCGCCACAAAACGGAGACCATCTTAAGCATTAATGTCCCAAACTCCTTTTAAATGCTAAACCAGCAGATATTTCCATCTAAAGTTTCAGCTTCACAATAAAATATACTCAATCAGATCAAACAGAACCCAGTACATGATAAAAACAAACAAACAAAATTTCTGCCCTTTTGCAGCACTACTGCAACCATAAGCCAAATTTACAAAGAATTTATTTGATCGATCAACAAAACCAGTTCCAGAGAAACTAATAACTGAAATGCTCACATAGGTACTAAAAGATCAGAACGAAACCAGAAATGCTGGAGACAATCCACACCGGGTCCACTAAAAATATAATCAGAGCTCTCTGGAATCAGGTGGAACCCAAAAAATAATTAAAAAAACAACCATAAAGTAATGCGAATTCAAAAGCAAATCGATCTGATTGATAAAAGAAACCATTTCCAAAGAACTGACAAGGTCACGCTGAACCAAGCTCAAAAGTTGAAGTTTTGAGATCAAACGAGCGCCAGAAGCGATCACGTGATTGAGGCTCTCCTTCTGCGGCCTTGCTCTGGTCAAGGTTGGGGCTGAGAGCAGCCTGGAGGACGGCTGCGAGGCCAGGGAGGTCCATTGTAGCTGGCGAGAAGTCCGGCGAGACTTCGCGCGACTAACCCTGGGGTTATGTTGGGCGTTAGAACGGCTCGTCGGACCGGCCAGGGCCTGGCGGTCAATGCATCTTGATTTGGATCGGTCCGGCCCGGCCCGGTTTGTGCTGTCCAGGCTGGCACTTTCCCGGCCCCGCCAAGCTCGCGGAGGCTAATTGCGCTTCGGAACCTTGTAACAAGGTTTTAGTATTTTAAATTTTGCTCATCCCTATTGTATACACGTACTATTATTTCAGTTGGAAGCATACTGCCTTCGGCGGCGAAGCTTGGGATCCAACACAAACCACCACCACCCCACCCTTCTTCTTCCTCCTCCTCTTCCATGACTCGCCGGAGATCCCTTTCTGTTCCGCTCCTCCCCCTGCTCCTCCTCGCCTTCGTGGCCATTGCTGCCGGGACCGGCGTTTTCCCGGTGCGCCGCAAGTTCCCCGGCCGCCGCGGGCAAATCCACGAGCTCCGCGCCCACGACGCTGCCCGGCGAGGCCGCATCCTCGCGGCCGCCGATCTTCCCATGGGCGGCGTCGGCGTCCCCACCAACACCGGGTACCCACTCTTCCCACCCCCAAAATTTAATTTTTCTTGATTTTTCCTGATTTAACTGGTTTTGTTCTGTAGGTTGTACTTCGCCCAAATTGGGCTGGGAACGCCACCGAAGAATTATTATGTGCAGGTGGACACGGGGAGCGACATTCTGTGGGTGAATTGCATCAGTTGCCGCCGCTGCCCGAAGAAGAGTGGCATTGGGGTATTGCTCTGAATGATTTATTGCAATGATTTTGGTTCTGTTGAGGTTGGTTTGATGGATTTTATAAATTTGGGGTTTTGTAGATAGAGTTAACATTGTATGATCCCGATGGATCGAGCAGTGCGAGGTACGTAACTTGTGACCAGAGCTTCTGCTTGTCGCTGAACGGGGGTGAGATTCCGGGGTGCATGCCGAACTTGCCGTGCGAGTACAGCGTCATGTATGGTGATGGTAGTATGAGTGCAGGGTACTATGTAACAGATAGTTTGCAGTACAACCAAGTGTCCAGCGATCACCATACGACATCGGCCAATGCAAGTGTCACATTTGGGTGAGTTTGATTTTATGTTAATCTTTGCTCTTTTTATTCATGTGTGGAAATGGGTTATTAGTTGCGACAAATAGTAATAATTGGCAATCCAATCCTTAGCTACTGAACCTGATAATGTAAACCGTTAAGTAGGTACTATTAATTGTTAAACAGTTTTAATGAGGCAAAGAAACAGCAGAGATGTGCTTTCATCTTTGATACCAGTGTTATTTCACTATACAATTTAGCATCGTTTAGATTTGGTGCCCAAATCTTCCAGAGATTTCCTTGTTTCCATTCTGAAAAATAGCTGAGGGATTGCTCCTCATTTGTACGTAGTAAAACTCTAGAATTGAGTCTAATACTTTCTTCTTAGCTAACATTCTGAACCAGAATGTTATCCTACAAAGATTGATTGTGTTGTTCGTCAATTTGTTTAACAAAGCATCATTTGGACAACCATTTCTCAACAAACCATGTGGGCATATGGTTCTATTTTCTTCTATTTTCCTCGTTTTACATCAAGAGAATACATTTCATTTTATGAACTTAATACCTGCTTCCAATTGTCTGCATTGGTAATTATTTCTTGCAGTATGAATGCTGCCTTCACATTTCCAATCAAGCATTCTGAAAAATATATCCTCTTTTATATAGGTGTGGTGCACAACAATCTGGTGATTTAGGCTCATCAACTGATGCACTTGATGGAATTCTTGGTTTTGGGCAGTCCAACTCATCTGTGTTATCCCAACTTGCTTCTGCTGGAAAAGTGAAGAAGATATTTTCTCATTGCTTGGACACTACAAATGGAGGTGGAATTTTTGCCATCGGGAATGTGGTGGAACCAAAAGTAAAGACTACACCATTGGTTCCAAATCAGTACGTCAGTTTATGCTTATATAGAACATTTCAAGCATATTTTTCCTTTTTTTCTTACATTTTATTAGATATTTGGTTTCTATCTACCGTGTACTATTGATTTCGTGTACTGTTACTGTTCACTATTGATTCTCCTTTCTTGCATTCTTGTGTTCTTGTGGCATAATAAGGAAGGGGGTTTTCTGCTATACATGAAACTTTTAAGAAACCTACCTAATCCACTCATTTTGTCATTCCCCTGTGGGAGATGGTGTAAAAGCCCTTCATATTGAACTGCCATGCAAGTACAATGTGAAGTGTCTAAACAACAAGGACCAAATCTCCTGTGTGATACCCATATGTGCCTTAGGAAATTCTTAAGGTTATATCACTTTCGACTTTTTATTCATGAAATAGAGCTGAAACAATAATAATTCTTGCAAATTGCAGATATTTTCACATATCATTTTGGAATGATTGGTTTCTTTTCTTCTCAAGCCTTTTAAAATTCAGAACATGCAGAATATCAATATTGTTATTTTTTACTGTTATATTATTTATTTTCAGATACTTGTTAGATGAAAATTACAGAAAAGAGAGTAAATGACCATAGCATCCTGGTTAAAGTTGTGAGTTGGATTGGGTGGGTTGTGGGTTGGGGGGGTTGATTTATGGTTTGGTGGTGGACATCTCAATTAATACATAGACACAAGTTTTTGGAAGTCTATTTTTTCAACATGCTTTGATGGGTGCCAAATGGTAGCCAAATAAGGGATCTTACCATTATTTGCTTTAAGAATATCATTCCAAGAAACATAAAGTATTGCTTTGGTCACTGCATTGTTAATATCACTTCAAGGAAGATATATTCTTACATATGGTAATTCTATTCTTTTTCTTTTTTATGTTACTATGTGATCTGAGTCCAAAATATTATTTGTTTATCTGTCCCAGATCAATTTTTTTCATTAATTAATTTGTAAACTGAATTGGGAGACACTGGAACTGATGAATTTCATAGGCCACATTACAATGTCAATCTAAAGTTAATAGAAGTTGGTGGAGCTATCTTACATCTACCTACAGATTTATTTGAGTCTGGAGACAAGAAGGGAACCATAATCGATAGTGGTACGACCTTGGCTTATATTCCAGATGTAGCTTATAAGCCATTGATGAACGCGGTATGGAACCTTTCCCTGAATACACATTTGATGCACTGAGATTTCTTTGATATTTCCTTCCCAGAAAAGAAAAGAGAACTCTTTTGTATTTCACTCTCATTTGTCAATTCCTTTTCAGATATTTTCATACAAGCCAGGCTTGAACTTCCATACTCAACAGAGCTTTCTATGTTTCCAATTTCTTGGAAGGTAGACATTTGAGCTCATGGTCTTTTGTTTGTTTCACTGCTATTTCTTTTTTTGGGTGGCCAATTCAAAGTCAATTCTTGTTCTTTCTTTCATATAATCTGTTATGTGTATTATTCTACATGATGAATAATCTAAGAGTACTCTCAGGAACTATCTTATGCTTAGAATTAGGGCTAAAGCCTTTGTGTGGTAGATACACAAATCGACGATTCTATGATTTCTATATGCGTTGAGTTAATGCAAATCTCTGATGTGTGCCATCTAATACCTCCTGTTAACTTGGCAGATTTTTTAAAAATGCATGAGTTTGCAAGAACTAAAGAGAGTTGAATGATGACACCAAAACATAATAGATGCTTAATGAGGTCATAGGAAAATACACAGGCTGAGGCAGGAAAGAAAAGCAAGGAAATGCAAGATAATTTCATCGGAAAGAACTTGCATGAGCAAAGGACAAAACAAGGATGACTTCTTTTATATGACATGCTATAGTTAGAAAGAGAAACATAATGGCCTACTATAATGGAGCAACTAGGATACACAATAAATTAACTGAAACAAAGCACCTAGGACAAATATTTTTGCATGAAAATCCCTAGAATCAACTGCAGGTAGGGTTTCACACTTTGTGTATGTGGCACTTGAGGTCTCTTGAGCATGATGCACTCTACGATAAGAGCAAGCAGAGTGGATAAGCTCATGGTGCAGCTATGTTCAGTGATGGGAGATTTTCAGTATACCATTATGGTACATTGCCTAGGTTTAAAGCTAAATCTCACTTGACACAAACTTATCTATGCGGTCCTGTGCAAGTCCCTTACCTGAAGAGATACTTGAACTGGCTTTTAAGTAACATGGTTCTAATCTGCAATCTCCTTTGTCCTATTTTTGTAATTCTGTAACTTCAACATTATCCAGTTTCTATGATGAATTTGACATGCAGAATATCTCTTCAGATATACATGAATTTTGGAAAGTTCTTCTAATTAAAGAATAGATTATATGATATAAATCTATTCTGCAGTTATTATTTCTGTTTACGTTAAGGCTTCTTTGATTCTCTGGTACTTGAAATTTATATAATGAATTAGATTCCAAGCTTTAATTTAAGATGCTTACAACATTATGGTCTAAAGAAGTTACCTCACTTCTTACTTGTATATCTTATATTGCAGTGTAGATGATGTATTTCCAGATGTCACACTCCATTTTGAGAATTCTCTTCTATTGACTGTATATCCTCATGATTATCTTTTTGAAAATGAGGTAAATATGATCTATTACCTTGTGTGTGTCAGTGGATCTGGACCATGAGCTTCTGTTTTTTTTTTCTTGCAATTGCATTTTTCCCTGTTTCCATGAAAAATTTAAGTTTTCCTGGTTGCATATCTATCCATCTTCATTTCCTCTACCTTTTCTTTGATGACTAGACATTCTTGGTACGTGGTCAGGTTCACTTACTTTTTATTGATTAAAAGTTCTACAGCGCGTTTGATAGGAACAACTAGGAACGCTTTGGTTTTGTGATTAATAATCAGGGGCGGCCTTTTTCCTTGTATCATTTGCTGATTGAGTAAATTGTATCTTCTATAAATTTTTGATAAGAAAATAGTAATGTATTTGGATCCTATCCAGACCAAACATTAGGATTTTGGTCTCTTGATTGTTGTGTGGAATTAATTTCTAAATGCTCAATACTATCAGCAAAGAAGATGGAATTGTCCTGCATAGGTTTTTCTAGTAATTATTTGGTTTCAGAGCATCAAAGATCCTCAATGATGATTACTTTCTTAGACACAAGTAACTCAAGAAGAGCTTCTATTTGTGTTTTCGTAAATCTGGTAATATATAAAACCCTGTTCTTGGATGCATGAGAAAGTGAATGTCTGGAAGCCAATGTCAAGGTAAAATTGCCAATTAACTGTGTTAGCTATGCTATCCAATATTATGATGCAAAAGCACTTTGCTATGAACTAAAGAAATATATAAATCAAATATCCAATTTCTGAAGATTTTAGTCCACGTTTGGATTGGGGCTAAGAAAAAGAGATGATCATGAGTTATATATATCTTAGACTAAATATTTCCTGGTGAACCTTGCTATTCTAAATGTCCAATTGAACTTAAAAGTTAATCTACATTTGTAATGTAAGAGAAACTTATTTGGTTGTGATGGCCAACACAATTTTATGATTCTCAATATGCATCTTCGTCATCCCATTAATCTGAAGAGGAAACAATTTTATTAATCTGCAACTAGTGGAATATTCATGCCATCGGATTTTCTGGCAGGATAATATTTTTTTTCACTTTAAAGCAAGGTTTACGGTTTCGGATTCGGGACCGGCCGAAACCGATACGTTTTGGCCGTTTCGGTTTCAGTTTCGGCCGTTTCGGTTTCGACCGAAAGAATTTTTTGAATTATTAATTGGGCGTTGACCAGAGTTTGACTATATTTTGACTGTACTTTGACTTCAAATTAAAAATACGATAAAATATTAAAAAAAATTTGAAAAAATTTGGAAAATTATGAATGAATTTATACTTAATTTTACAATAATTTAAAATATTATTTGAGCTAATTAAAATTAATTTTGATAGTTAGTCACCGATATTATCTACTTTTAATATATATTAGTGTATTAAAAAAACATACAAGAAATGATATGAATATGATTAAAATTTAAAAACATCATTTCATATATGATATAAATCCACGTCTTATAACCACATGCTGTTCCGAGGTGGATCTTGAAGAGATTGATATTCTTGATCACCATATTCATCAGTACGATGGAATTGTGATCGATAGTATTGTTTAGCATGCGGATAACAGAAAATGGTATGATCCTGCATTGACTGATGATATCCTGGATTGTATGAAGACATCTCGCTCATGATAATCGTTATAGTAGTTATAGCTCGCATTATCTATTAGACCTTGATTAACATCTTGTCTGCCATGCGAATTATACTAATCAGTACAGTAAACCCTAAACCGAATCGAGAGCGGGGGCAAGCATCGTCGTCGGCCGACCTGCGCTCGTGGGGGGAGCTGCGCTCGGTGGCCGAGCTGCCCTTGCCGGCGGAGTTGCCGGAGATGCCGGGCTGCTGAGCTCGCCGGAGATGCCGCGCGGGGATGCCGGACATGCCGGAGATGCCAGTTTCGAGCCCTGAGCTCGCCGTGGGCGCCATGGGCGAGCTACGGTCGGCCCAAGTGCGCTGAGGCTGCCGCCGGCGTGCTGCGCTCCCCGCGCGTGCTGAGCTCGCTGAGCTCGCCGCCGGTGCACTCAGCTCGCCCTGCGTGCGCTGCGGTCGCCCCGCACACGCCGAGCTCGCCCTGCGTGCGCTGCGCTCACCATGCACGTGCCGAGCTTGCCATGCACGCGCCGAGCTCGCCGCCGGAGCCCTGCGCTCGCTTGCAACCGCTCCGCGCTCCCTGCGGCCGGCCCGCGCGCCCTGCGGCCGGCCCGCGCGCCCTGCGGCTGCCGACCGCCCTGTGCACGGCCCCCGCGGCCTGCCGGCCGCCCGAGCACGCCACCCTCGTCCGCAGTCACCCGCAGTGCATGGCCCTCGCCCGCCCTCGCCGCAGTCGCCCGCAGCCGCCCCGTACCTGCTGCCCTTGCTTGCCCTCGCCCGCACGTGCCCGCAGCCGCGCTGCAGCGCCGAAACCCTAAACCGAAACGTTTTTTAGGGTTTCGGCGCGGGTTCGGCCGAAACCGAAACGTTTCGGGTTCGGCCGAAACCGAAACGTTTCGGTTTCGGCCGAAATCGCGAACCATGCTTTAAAGTGTGTCTTTGTTGATTTTTTTTATGAGCTATTCATATCGATACTGTAAGTTTTGTTGTATCCCCCTAGTTTGTTGCGGAAGTTTGAGGAAGTTCAATTTTGTTTCTAACAGGATGGCATCTGGTGTGTTGGTTGGCAAAACAGTGGAGCACAGTCAAGAGATGGAAGGGATACTGTTTTGTTGGGAGGTAAAAAATAATTTTCATAATTCTGTAAATTTCTTTCACTTAAAACTCTTGTTCCCCTCATTAGTCTCTTCAAGAATCTTGCCTGTATATTGATATCAACTACTCCCAAATCATGAATGTCAAAGCACTACAGTGAGGAAATTTGGTAGCTTTTGACAATGTTATGGACAGTAATATGTAATAGTTTCAAGAAAACTCTGTGGGGATTTTAAGTTTCTTCTCTTGAGGTGGAGCAGAAAGGCAGCCAAAGTTGCTGCAAAAATAAAATTAAAAAAGAATGTACATAAGAATTGAAATTGAAGAAAGGAATGCAGGTTCTTGCTCACTGATGGCTTCAAGCATTGTTCTCAAGCATGACGAGGAGCAGCAGCCTATCTTAAGCAAAGATGAAGCAGGATTTTATTGAATCTTTCTTTGAAAGTAGTTCATAATGTGCATAGATTCAACATGACTAGAAGCGGATGCGATCTGTGCTATAATCATAGGGGATGATTCGCATTGAGTCTGTCCCATCTGAATCTTGATCAGCATCCACACCAGCGAGTTGACACTGTCAACTTATTGTAGTCAATGCAGGTTATGGAGGTCTTTGTAAAAGAGAATTTTCAAATTTTTTAGTCAAAGAAATTGAAACTTTACCGCCATGCTTGCTCCATGGAGTGTCTTGTTCCTGATTTCTGATTTTTCTATTGTGAACATTGTTGTTTTGCTTATGAGATTATGTAGCTCATGTATTGGACTTTAATCATTAATTTGTCATTGGTTAGCAAATTGCAAATTATTTGAGCTGGAAAATTGCATATGCTTGTATGAAAACATGAAAGCATGTAGGTCATTAAAAGCAGAATCAGGCTGACGATGAATTAATCCATGCAACAATTGGTATTATATATGGATAATGCTGATACTTGTTACTGATGTTCTGTCATATCTGCACAGATAATGGAATTTGTTAAGCATTTAATAATTTAGATGCTCCAATCAACGTAGGATTAATTGGTGTAAGCTAAATAGCATTCTTTTGTAATGTGGAACATGAGCTTCTATTAACTCTCGCTTTCTGTTTGCATTCAAAAAAAGCTGTAAAAATCTTGTTCTAACACGTTAATTTGCTTCTCTTTTGCAGATTTAGTTCTATCAAATAAATTAGTGGTTTATGATCTTGAAAATCAGGTTATTGGCTGGACTGATCATAATTGTAAGTGTCAGTCTGTGTTCTGCATTCTCTACTTGGAGATGAGCATTTGATGAGAAAATATATATACACAATCGAAGTTTAATGTGCTCGTTTTCTTCAGGTTTATGCACCTTGTAGATATAGTTTTCTTTTGGAAATCAGGTTTTCAGGATGCATAATCTAACCTTTACCAATTTGTACACAATTCAATGAGAAAAGTTTGCTTTTGTTCTAGAAATATCTAGAAATTGGAGGTGATATGTCCTTGGTAATTCTGTCTGATGTTCGACTGAGCAAGCCTCCATTATATATGAGATTTTATGGTGCTTCATTTGGCCTCTTAACTAACATACAAAAAGAAAGTGACCTGAAATTCAACTATACAAATTTCTAATGGTCATAGATTGATGGGTCACACTTCAACTGAGAATTTGTAATCACTGGTCTTAAGAATATATTCATTGAGGTTTTTTCTTTGATATGACCTTGTGAGGATGATTTTTTCCAGGTATGCCACTGAAGATATTGTGACTACATGCTTACCCTTGGAAACATGGACTAATTTCATTCTGCTTTTTTACTTTTCAGGCTCCTCAAGCATTAAAATTCAGGACGACAAGACTGGAGCTGTTTATACTGTTGATGCCCACCACATATCCCCCTCTGGCAAAGAAGAGATTGCAAGGTTCACAGTATTGTTGTTAATAACTGCTTTGCTGCTTTATTTGATGTAACAAACTGTCCAAAAAACATAGAAACAATCCTTATCTTGATTTTATTTTTCTTCTTTTAAATTTTTTCATAGAAAAAAAATGTGCTGATCTTTCTGCTTACAGAAAGGAATGTGTACTTATTTATTGTTTTCACCTTCTACTATTTATTTCTATTTCCAATGAAGTTCTCAATCGATTCAGCAAACAAAGTCAATATTTAATGTTACAGGAGCTAGAGCGGCCTAGTATTGCGACTACTGAGCAAGAGCTTCTGGAATCTCCTATATTTTATAAGTCTATATGAATTCTTTAACTAGAGTGGTTAAAGTCTAATTAGAGATGGCAAAAGTTTGCTCTAGGTTTCAGCGGAAGTCTGCTTTGAACTTTTTCTAGGTCAAAAGGTTTAGAATGGTGAAAAAGTTCAGAGCAGAAGTTTGCTCACCCAGATAACGGAATTTTGCACTGACTCAATGCTTTATTATCAGATTATTTGTGTCGTATATGTGCTCTTGGCACGCTTGGTTACGCAGCCTTTGGCGACAACACCGTCGATATCATGATCACCAACTTGGTGATGGATTTCACTATCCAAGCATCACATTCAATCACTCAACATATCACGAGATTCAATTGGAGCTTACTTGAATGTAGGCCGTTAACAGTGAGAGCTGCAAGGCCAAGTTGAATTGCACTCCAGCGGTGACCATGCAAATGAGTTCCAACATTTTCAAGCTACTCCTGGCTTCACCGAGCCAAGAAAGAAGCGTTCGACAACAAGGAGGAAGGGTCTTCGCTAGGCTAGCAACAAGGTTCGAGAGAGCCATTGTCAAGGCTAGACAGCTCTACCTTCACCGTGTTTCAGGTCGGATCGAGTCCAAAGGTAGAATGTCCAAGTTGGGAATTTGTCGGGCTTTAAAATTTTTCAAAAAATTTTTTGGCATTTAGAGTTCATGAATTCTTAAATTCAAATAGTATTTTAATTTTAAAAATTTTAAATTTTAAATTTCAAAACCCGATGTTATTTGATGAGACTTTTCATCAAAAAAATAAAATTTTTGAAAGTTTTTTGGAATTTTAAAAATAATTAGAGTTTTTTTTATAAATTTATAAAATTTTAGAAATTTATTCGTAATTTAGTATAAAACAAAGTACCAAGAGCGGAATTTTTTTAAACTAATACGTCGGATTTTCAAACATAAATTTTTCTTGTTACAAAAATTTTAAAGTCTCTATCAATTTTTTTGTGAAAAATTAAAGTCGAATTATGGATTTCTTTTGGATAATTAGAGCTGTGCTAATTTTATAAAAAAATAAAATATTTATATACTAATATAGTGAACAAACAATTAAAGTGATATAGCAGAATAAATAAATTAGTTTCTGAGCAATTTTTCAAAAACTAATTTTTGGCCCCTTAAGTCAAGTTTGGTTCGAAGAAAATTGGGTTCAACTACGAACCAACTATCGTTTAACCCAACAAAACAAATAAATTATATTATTTTGAATAGTTGAACTCGATTTTTTGCAAATCAAATGTGACCTAATGAGATAGATTTAAGTTTTCAAAAAATACTTAAAATTTATTTATTTATTTTATTTTACTGTATTACTTGATTTATTCATTCATGAATATTAAGTCCTCATTTTATAATAATTTTAGTTTGAATAAAAATTAATTTTATTTATTTATTACTATTATTAAGGGTAAAATAGTCCTACTATATATAAATATTTTTAACTTTTTCAAAAATAACACAACTTTGTTATGTTGTCCATAATACGACTTTTATCTCCCATGAAGCAAGCTGGGTGAAGAGCTTTTGCTGAGGTGGGTTGTTGGAGGTGTAATCGAGTCGAGTTGGGGTTGGCTCGACTTAGCTCGATTCCAAAAAAAAACTGGCTCGAGGCTTTGAGCCAAGCTCGAGAAACAAGCTCGCAAGTTCAAACAAAGAAGATGAAGACAGAGGATGGAGACGGAGTTGGACTCAGAGTAGACGGGCCGACATCGGAGGCTCAGAGCAAATGAATCAGCATTGGAGCAAACGAGGCTGAACGGGGAGAAGAGAAAACCAGGGTACATTGATGAGATTGGCGTACAGAGGTACCGCGGCAATCGATTGAGGAGATCGAGGTACAGAGCAACGGTTTGCTGAGGAGATCACTACGCAGAATAATGACCGATAGAAGAGCTGTTTCAATTGGTGGAGGCATCGGGGATGGAGATCGTGACTGTTTGCACGCAAAATGGCAGTGGAGATTAAGTCAGAGGAGCAGCAAAGGATTCTGGAAGAAGAATAGAGTCATGGACTTACAAAATTAAATTTAATCGAGTTCTAACTCAAGCTCGGCTCCTTTTTCCTTATTTATTTAAAGAATTGTGCTAAGGCTGTAAACCTCAGAGCTTCTCATCTGTGCATCATATTATTGAATCAAAACTATTGGTATCCAAATTTATTTTGCAAACCACATCAGGATGAAATAAGCATGCTCTACTTGCAATTATTCTTGAGCCACAACTTTATGATGCAGGGAAGTACTATCGATTAAGGATTCCAACGGCGAAGTTGCATCTACCCTATCTCAACTCCAGCTCTATTTCTCTGCTCAGCATTGATCCCAAGTTGCTGGAGTTCATTTCTGATAATATGCAGTTCCCTGATGACTTCTTCAATTTGCATTCGCTCCCGGGGTGATTCCTTGGAGCACCTTATGCCAACTCTGAGTAATGGAACTAGACATCCTACTGTTATCCCTCTTGCACTATAGTTCATGTTTGAACTAGTGCTAGCGGGGGCTTCTCCATCTTCCTCTTGAAGGAGAAGGAATGAGTCGATGATTTCGACAGCTCGATCTGGTACTGCATTTTCAACGAACTTATGAAGGTTCATCCCATCCCGGAATGCATCGTCAGTTGGTCTTCTACCAGTTAACATCTCTAGCAGAAGAATTCCATAACTGTATATATCACCATGAGTAGAAACCATGCTGCCCATTCCATACTCTGCATTTACATTTGAATCTCAAAGGGAAATCAGCATGACACGCTAAATTTGCTATGTTAGTTGAGAAAGTAATTATTAGATTTCATGCTTTGCAACGAAAATGATGGCAGAGATACCTGGAGCGACATATCCAATGGATCCTCTCAATTGTATGGAGCTGGAAGTATTTTGGGATGCACCGCTTTGAGTTCCAGAGAGGAATCTGGCTAATCCGAAGTCACCTACGTGCGCAGTCATATCATCGTCGAGAAGAACATTGCTCGGCTTGAGATCACAATGAACAATTGGCATGGGATGATGAAGATGAAGATACTCTATCGCGGATGCCACATCAATGGCAATGTTGAGTCTCTGACCGAGACTCAACTTTCTACCCTCTCCTTCCTGATCAACATCGGGATGCAACCATTTCTCTAGGCTCCCGTTTGGCAAGAACTCGAAAACCAAAGCTTTGAAATCATTGCCTCGAAAATCTACGCTGGAGCATGAAGTCAAGATCTTGACAAGATTTCGGTGGCGGACATTTCTCAGAGCTTCACATTCGGCAATGAAACTCCTAGAAGCTCCTCGTTGCCGGAGGTTAAGTACCTTCACTGCGATGTTTTGTTGCTCGGGCTGCTCCAAAATGCCTTTGTATACAGTGCCAAAGCTTCCGATGCCGATCAAATTTGCTGAAGAAAACCCGTCTGTCGCTTTCACTAGTTCTGCATAAGAAAGCTTCATATGACCTTTGACGCTTATTGTATCTGAAGACTGAGCCTTTCTCCACCTGTGTTTCCAGCGAATCAAAGAGAAACAAAGCAGCAAAAAGGCAGAGAGGATTGCAGCCACCACAACTATGATAATGACTTTTAGTCTCGCTGACCATCCTTTCCTCCTTGAAGCTTGGCCTTCTTTGCATTGTTGTAGGTGTAGCATTGGATTGCCTCCACAAAGTTTGGAATTGCCAAGTAGTGAAATTGCACTGAGATTTGCAAAGACTCCTGCTTTTGGAACTTCACCCTCAAGGTCATTAAAAGATAGATTTAGATGGATGAGTGGTAGGCTCTCTAAGAATTTCGGGATTTGCCCATCTAATTTGTTGTGCGAAAGATCTAGCTGTCGAAGGCCTTTCAAGTCACGCAAATCAGGAATGTGTCCACGGAATGAGTTGCCACCCATATTCAAATTCTGAAGAACCCGGCACTCACCGAGACTAGCAGGAATCACACCAGACAATTTGTTGTTTGAGATGTCCAATGTTTCGAGATTTCGCAAATTCCCAACCTCGAGTGGCAGCGGTCCTTCTAACGAATTGTTTGCCAAGATAAGAGCAATAGAGAGAGTTGGGATGCTGAAGATTTCCTTGGGCACGACGCCTTTGAGCTTATTATTCTGCATTTCTAGTTGTATCAAATCATGACAATTCCCAAGCGCGGTAGGTACACTTCCATTAAAAAAATTGTTGCCCATTTCAAGTTTGATTAGTTTGGTCAAATTTCCAAGCGATGGAGGTGTTGCTCCGAAAAACTGATTGTAAGACAAATATAACACCCGTAGCTCCTTCAACATTCCGATTGTTGCTGGTATTGGACCCTCAAAGAAATTCTGACCCAAAGCCAAAATTGTTAGGTTTGTTAGTTGTCCTATGCCTGTAGGAATGACTCCAGTTATCTGGTTTTCGAGCAAAACTAAAAATTCTAACGAGGCAGATAAATTGGTGATCGTCTTTGGCAAACTACCGCCAAGCCTATTCCAACCCAGTTTCAATAATTTTAGGACAGTGTTGTTGGTTAAGGCTGTCAGAAAACCCCAGTCTGTAGCATCTCTTTCTCCAAGCTCATTATTAGAAACTTCTAGTATTTGTAGTTTTTGTAACATGCCTAGACTTTGCGGAATGTTGCCACTGAATCTATTGCTAAAAGCATCGAACCATTGCAAAGAAGATGCATTAGACAAAGACATGGGAATAGGCCCGTGAAATTGGTTCCCATAAATCAATATTCTCTCGAGTTGGTTCAAAGTCTGTCCTATGTCAGATGGAAGAACCCCAAAGAAATTATTAAAATATATGACAAAATTTTCAAGAGAAGAGAGATTCCATAGCGACAATGGAATGATTCCTGAAAGAAAATTTGTAGATAGCATGAGATCAGTGAGATTGGACAAGCTCCCTAATGATGATGGGATTTCCCCAGTGAGATTGTTTTCTCCTAAATTAAGAACATTTAGGACAGAGAGATTGCCTAGAGAAGGAAGGATGTTTCCAATAAAATAGTTGCTGTTGAGCAAAAGGGTATGAAGGAAGTTGAATTTGCCCAAATATGTCGGGATTTTTCCGGTTAGACTATTGTTTGCAAGATCAAGCCAAGTAAGAGCAGAGAGGTTTGCTAATGATGGTGGAATGGGTCCTGACAACTGGTTAGTTGACAAGTCAAGTTGAGTAATAACAGATAGCTTACCAATAGATTCAGGGATATCACCAGTGAGTTTATTACCCCACAAAACAAGGAGGTTTAAATTGAAAAGATTCCCAATCCCTGAAGGAATGTTTCCAGATATTTGATTTTTGTACAACCAAAGTTCTTGGAGTTGTGTTGAGAGATTAGCAATGGAGCTAGGGAATGTGCCATAGAGCTTATTACTTGCTAGCGAAAGTTTCCTCAAGTTGCTACAGTTAGCCAAAGCCGTAAGGAAAGCCCAATCACCCGCTGCTAGCTCATTATTAAAGAGTAGCAACTGAGTCAAATCTCTTAATGTTCCAAGAGATTGAGGAACTATTCCTGTAAGGCTATTGATAGCCAAATCCAAGACACGAAGGCTTAAGCATTGACCCAAGCTAGATGGTATCTCACCTTGCAGCACATTCAAGCTCAGGTTGAGCCCCTGCAGATGGGCAAGAAAACCGATATCCCGAGGGATTAGGCCGTGAAGCTCGTTCTCGGAGAGATTGAGGTTCCGGAGGAAGGTGAGATTAGCTATGGATGGAGACATGGAGCCAGTTAGATTGAGCGAATTGAGTCTCAAGGCTGTAACTCTCTGCTGCTCGCCTCGGCCCTCACAGACAACTCCGTGCCATCGGCAGAAATGCAGACTGGTATTCCACGACGTAAGAGCATCCAAAGGATCATTGGAAATCATAGATTTGAAAGAAAGGAGAGCGAGCCGATCGGTCTCATTGTTGCCATAGATGTTCACGGAAGAGCGAGTTGTAGAGATAAGGAAGAAGAATGCTAGCCATAAAAACCATAACATCGAGGCAGAATGCAAAAGAAAAGATCTTCTCACATAAAAGCAGTGGAATATAATGATTCTGAACTCCATGGTTGAAAACTAGAATGTTTTTTTTTTTTTTTTTGTTGTTTGATTGAAGATGAGGAAAGAGAGCACAGAGAAAAACTTCTGCTATCAAGGAGAGAAATGAGGTGCAGTTGCATTGATTATTCCATCACCACCATCACTATTTATCGGCATTAATTAGAGCTAATTTTCCACCAAAATAGAAACTAGAGCTAATTTAATAGTCAAAACTCATGCATTTTTATTGACTTTGGAGTCAACCAACGAGTAATATCTTCTTGGCACATGCATGGAAGTCATATGGAGGTAAATTTCTATATGGACTATTTTTTCTAGGGTCATTGTTTATGAGACTTTGAAGTCATCTGCATTTTTCTTTCTACCGTGACTTACAAATTCGGCATTTTAGCTTAAACAAATCATATTAATTAAAACAATAACATAATATTTTTCTAAATAATTTATTTTTTTATCATGAGTTTGATAAGGGAAAATTACTATTTATAGAAGTTCAAATTCCTACTATTAATTATCATGCTAACCTCGCGATTAAAAAACTCTTCCTCAAGTGAATAATTAACAAAGCAAGTGACGTGTGAAATGCTTATTCGATCACCACCATCACTATTTATAGGCATCAATTAGAGCTAATTTTCTACCAAAATAGAAGCTAGAGCTAATTTAATAGTCAAGACTGGTGCATTTCTATTGATTTGTAGTCAACTGACGAGTAATATCTTCTTGGCACATGCCATGGAAGTCATATGGAGGTCAGTTTCTATATGGACTATTTTTTCTAGGGTCATTGTTTGTGAGACTTTGAAGTCATTTACATCTTTCTTTCTACCGTGACTTACAAATTCAGCATTTTAGCTTAAACAAATCATATTAATTAAAATAATAACATAATATTTTTCTAAATAATTTATTTTTTTATCATGAGTTTGATCAGGGAAAATTACATATTTATAGAAGTTCAAATTCCTACTATTAATTATCATGCTAACCTCGCGATTAAAAAACTCTTCCTCAAGTGAATAATTAACAAAGCAAATGACGTGTGAAATGCTTATTCGATCACCACCATCACTATTTATAGGCATCAATTAGAGCTAATTTTCTACCAAAATAGAAGCTAGAGCTAATTTAATAGTCAAGACTGGTGCATTTCTATTGACTTGTAGTCAACCGACGAGTAATATCTTCTTGGCACATACCATGGAAGTTATATGGAGGCAAATTTCTATTGATTGTTTTTTTTGAGACTTTGAAGCCATCCACATCTTCTTTCTTTCTACCGTGACTTACAAGTTCGGCATTTTAGCTTAAATAAATCATATTAATTAAAACAATAATATAATATTTTTCTAAATAATTTATTTTTTTTATCATGAGTTTGATCAGGGAAAATTACATATTTATAGGAGTTCAAATCCCTACTGTTAATCATCGTGCTAACGTCACGATTAAAAAACTCTTTCGCAAGTAAATGATTAACAAAGCAAGTGATGTGTGAAAATGCTTAAAACACAAATGGATTTTGCATTAAGAGAATATGGTGTGTTTTGCGACTCGATCACCATTTGCTTTCATATCAATCCATTAATCGAAGTTAAATAATTCACTTAAAAAATTATTTGATTGTCCGAAATTTGATGAAGGTACATAAAATTATTTTTTATATTTTTGATTTATTTTTAAAAGTAGTTGAAATGGTATATTTCTTACTTTTGGTTGAGATACCATGCTCGAAGCATCAAATCATAATCGGAACACCAATTTTACAAAAAAAAAAGAAACAATATTGTATCAGTTAAGCCAATTTTTCGGGTTTTTTCACCCTTAGCTAATATGGAAGAAAATTTTTAGTTGGGCTTGATCGGGAAAAAAAAAGTCTGAGGGATTAAAACGGAATTTTCCCGTGAGACAAAAACCATTCATGATCAAGAAGGTCACTCAGCTAAAATTTTCAGCAAAATGTTGACAGAGTAAATAAATCACACCAAGTCCATGTCTTTTCTCAACGTCAAGAGGGTTTTACGTAATTATGCCTGCACATAACTAATATAATTAAGACAGAATTTTCTTCAAATGATCCATTACAATCTATTTTCCTGGCCACCTTGCAAAACCCTGCACAAACAACATCAAGGTTACCAGAAGTTGAAACCCTAATAGCCATCAGGGCCAAGCTAAAATCTTTACTCTCGTCACGGGCGAAGCATCCACGGCAATAAGTTACCCCCGATTCGGACTTGGTTTTGCGCTCCTTCCTCTTCTTCATTTCCTCTCCGTTGGCAGTTCTTGCGTAGCACGAATTGTGAGGGAAATTTGTTGAAATGGTGATCAGTAGCAGCTGTTGGTATTCATACTTAGACATATGTAGTATATAACCATCTCACGTTGATCTGAAGAAAAAATGGGTTCTATAGAAGAGTTTATTAGGGTTGCATGAAATCCATTACGTATAGGAGCAAAAGAGCATTACCCAATGTTGAGGGCGGGGAGAGAGTCTGGTATCAAGAAGGAAGGTAGAGAGGCAGAGCTGGTTTGAGCCTGCTGGTTTTGTTGTTGCCACTGTGTTTGCTGTACTAAAGCCCTCGTCTTCTCCTTCTCAACAATCTATCATGCAAAAAGACACCGCAAAATGGCCTTCTACGATGTTGGATTCGGAGACGTATGCCACCTGATCCTATGAATTGAAACGTGAGTGCCAGTGAATAGGGATACCTCACCTCTTTTTGAAGAACTTTGTTTTGCTCTTGTAGTGACTTCTCCTGCATATGTTATTATCAGTCAAGTGAACATTGGCATGATAGGAATCTAACAAAATGTCGTAACAAATATATTTGTAACGTTGTTCATATAAGAAAAATATGTGTATTTAGGTGTTAAAAGTGATGAACTGATAAGGGAGACAATATGGGTTTAGTTGCTATTCGTTTTCTGAACTGAAAGTCACATGGTGTAAAAACACAAAGCAAATGTGGTATAATTAAACTCGATGTTCAGCTGAGTTTTTCGAACTTAGTGATTGGTTTTACATAGTTCTAGGGAATTTTGCATACTATAGTGTTTGTTGCAGTTGAACACTAAGTGCAATCAATAAGTTTTGGCACAACTTCTTTTCTTCTTGCAGGATTGATCACAGATCACGAAACTCACCTTTTTCTGAAGCTCAGAAGTCGAATCAAACAAGAGTTGGTTCTGCATTATAAACAATGTAAACATAGAGTGGCATTACTAAGAAAAGGAGCATAAATATAAGGAAGATAAAAGAGTTGTTTGTTGGAGCAATACAGCTTCTTGCAACATAATGCATTGAAGCGACAATGGAGTACGAAGCAAAAAATTGAGTCTTGTGTGACTGTTCTAGACAAGCTCATTCTTTTAGGACTACAACATGTAACTAGAAGGAGGATAAGATGGACCTACCTTTGTTGAGCTTATATGCTTCAAAGAATTGTCAAGTTGTTGTTCTAGATGTTGGAGTTCTTTGACATTCAAGGTGTCGAGTTCCTCTCCCATGAGATGCCTAAAGCCATTTGAGAAGTTATGAGATTGGCGCAATCATGAATACAATATGATTTATCTTCTTTCATGAGACAACCAAAATACCTCTGACTTTTCTGCAGTGCCCCTATCCTGGCCTTCAGCTTGCCATAATCAATACACCAATCACCCTGCATAGCAATCAGAAAGACAAGTATACAAGTTCATATGTGCTGCTATTCTAATAAGCAGCGGAACTTAAAAGTATGGTAAATATTGACATATGGGTGTTTCTGGTTCTGATGTGGCGAGAGCCTTCTCAGCATAGGAATAGCACTCATAGCGTTCTAGAATTTTTTTCATGCTGTCGAAACAAAGGACCATCTTAAATTTCTAGCACATGTAATAGAACTTCTGATAATATTTTAACCACTTAAATTGCATGCTATTTTTATGTATAAGAGAAGCCTACTCTCTCTTGTGCTATATCCTGAAAAATATGCATATGCCAAATAATCATTGATGGTCTACATCAGTGTTACATGTAAATAAAATATTTATTTCTTATTTGCATCAAATGTTATAATGTCTAGTTCACACAATTCCTTTAGCTCTTCAATCAACAACTATAGTTATACGTCAATGTCATTTTCTAATCTATTTGCTCCATCAATAATATGGATAAGATGAATGATGATTATTTCATATACAACTAAAGAGATAAGTTATACAGAATTAAAATCACATGCCAAATATTATACGAGCAGTTCATCTTTTGATATGAATTGAATTCATTAGATGCTAAGCTCAAATAAACATTACAAATGTTAACAATGAAATCTAGATATTGTTAGTCAAACTCTTTCTACTTGACACTATCTATTGGATGTTTAATACACAGTCTTCAGCGTGTCATCTTATATATGATATGGTTATTGTTAACATAAATAGTCATTGCAATCTTAGCTTGAGAGGAAAATATCGTATAATTTTACCAAAAATTTTTTGAACTTTCTGATTGTCATCATCACTTTAGATTATAAAATGTTGATACCACAGTGTTTTGTAATACTTGCAATAGATATCTAATTTACTTTTATTTCTATAAAGTATACAATTATTCAGACATGTATGAATTTTTGTATATCTCAGATATATATTTTTCATAATATTTCAACTCTCTTGATTTGATTTACAAAATAAAAAATGTTAAGAAAATACCTCTTTCAATGTCTTCAATAATATACTGAATAAGTGATTATTGCATCGATATTTGGATTTCGCGATCAATAATTACATGATGAACAATAAGATTGTAAAATCCTTAGATCCTGAATACAACTTAATATTAAATTCATCATGCATTTTAAAATTTTTTTATCATCTTGATCACAATCCTCACTTGTCATGTTAACTTCATCAAGAAAAGTATCGTGAGAAAATGTAAGATTCCCAAACACATCATGGATCAACTATTTAATATCATTCCTCTCGTTGTTAACCGTTGTCACATTAACTGCATGATATGCTAAATTCGACTTATTTAAATACAACAGTTCTTCATTGTGAAATATCTAATTAGTATAGTACATATTTTATCCTCTTACAATTATATATTTATACATATCTTTTCTTATCCAATTGTATATATTCATACAATTAATACATAGACACCATATTTTTTGATATGATCTATTACTCATATATACATATTCCAGAAATATATTAACTTTATTAATATATCTGACATCTAATTTTGATTTAATTTTGGTCCATAATTATCAAATATGTATAACACTCGGTCCAATATTATAAATATATAAAAATTTACGGACAAATAGAATTTCTAGCCGTGCAACAACCTTATCATTCAATTATAAAATAAAGATAAAAAATCCGATTCAAAAAATGAAGCTTAAATCAAGTAGCGGGTCTTGCACAATGCCCAGATGCTTATTGCGCGCACATCGACAATGGTTGCAATGAGGCAGACCAGTAAACCGCCAGGTAGGTTCAATAACCTTCCACAAAAGCACCAAGCAAGACAATACATTTGAAGGGTAGAACAAGTGAAGCAAATGAATGATGCTGATACAAATGGTGCCATTATCCAGTAAGTGAAGAATCAACAATGTGATTTGGTAGGATATTATGATCAATTAGTATGAAGATACAAGGAGATTAATAACATAGATGCTATCGGCCATAAGCTAATTACGAAGAACTTTGAATACTATGATTTAGTATCAAGACCCTATATTTGGTAGCTGGCGAGGAGCTGTAGCTGGCGACAGCAGTGGAGAGCTAGCGGCTGCCTGCAAAGGCGACGCAGTTGCGAAGGCGGGCTGGAGATGGTGCCGTGGAAATCGCCGGAGGAGGGGAGAAGAAGCTAGGGCACAAAGTCAGGTTTCAGAATCTAGGGCACGAAGTCGGGAGAAGAAGCTAGGGGGTTTTAAGTTGTCATTGCCGGCGCTAATTGTATAGCGCCGGCAATGATTTCTATATTGCCGGCGCTACACGATTAGCGCCGGAAAAATGATATCAGTGGCCGCGCTACATTAGCGCCGGTATTGGGCGTAATGCTGTAGCGGCACATAATTGAACCATCCATTTGCTTCTAATAAATTAGCTAATAAGTTATTCAGAAAGTATGACTATTGCACCAAAAGGATAAACCAAATTATCCATCATCATATAAGAATTATTATAAGTACATAGCCCCAAATAATATGCCGTAATACAATCGAGACAGAAATAACACTCTTGAGAGCACACACAATTATTGTTACTAGTCTTATGCGATGACACTTGTTCTGAGTTCACCACTGATGGTCTCTCTCTAGTTGCTTGCTGTGGATTTTTGACCTTCACCTCCATTCTTGTAATAGCCTGGAAATTTTCCCACGATCCTCTCCAATATGCTTTTCTTCTCTTTTGGAGCAGAATCATCCCAATCTGGCTTCACAGCCTCTTTAATGTTGACTTCTTTGGGTGGTGCCACGACGCCTGGTTCAATCACTGCAGTCTTCACTTCATCATTCTTGGCTGCTTTGTTCTTGAGCTTTTTCTTCAACGCCTTCTTTTTCTTGTCTTCTTTGTCACTTGACTGCACAAAGAGAAAATTTTTTTAAAAAAATTATTGTTTCAGAAGAACTCTTGTACTAATATGTTACCGAGTCTGAGCTGGTGTCGAGGCAGTCAAGCTGGTCTAGGAAGCTGATTTTCTCTGCGAGCTCCATCACTTCTTCCTCCTTGCTGCTTAACCTTCGGGCAGCCTTCTTCTTGCTCTTCTTCTTTTCTTCTCCTCCACTTTTGTTTTCATCATCACTACTATCCTATACTCAAGAAGGGAAATATGGGCAATTTAGAACCAATTCATATGCTCCATGAAGTTAAGAGACATGCCTTCATATATTACCTTTTTCCCTTTTCCCTTATCGCTTTTATTATCATCGTCGCTGCTTCCCTATATTCATGATGATGAAAAGGAAAAAAAATCCGCAATTTTGGAGAAAAGCAAGCAAAAGAAAAACTAAGATTTTAAGTTTTTGAAAATGATACCGAGTTGCTGTGACAACCAAGCTTCTGAGCAGCCTGTTCTTCTTGATCCGTATCAGTCTGATCATCCTCATCCTCTACGTCGGTGTTGCTCTTCTTCCCTTCAACCAGATCCTTTTTCCCTTTCTCTGCTTTAACACTCCCCTTATGGCTCGACTATATTGATAAAGAACAGAAAATCTATACTTCAAAACTAGCTTCCATAAATCCCGAGATTTTACACAAATTCAGCCGCATAGCATGTGACTGGAACTATTGCATCATAATCGTCTATCATCCATATTGTCTCTGAACATGTAATATAATTCAAAACAAACGAATGAATGTAAAACTGCAAACCTAAACTAGAACAAAAATAATAAATGTAGAACATGTCTAATGGATGCTTCGGTATCACATATTATGCGACTGAATCCGTGCTTACTGTCAAGATGATAAAACTCCCGGTGCAGAACTTACAGAATCGGAGCTCGTGGACTTGCACTCAAAGTCTTCGAGCTCATCCTTTGCTGGTGTCGAGGTCCCTTCACCAGTAGTCGGGTTCTCTATGGCTTCTCCGGCCGGCACCTTCTCGCCACCATCTTGGTTGGCCATGGTGTTGCTTCTTTTTCTTCTTCTTCCTCACGGGTGAATGCAGCGTAGCTCTTGTGTGCATGTGTTGAAGATATGCGCGTGGTTTTATATAGGAAGAAGGAGAAATGGAATGGAAGAAAAAGATATCAAAAAGGAAAAGAAATTATTAAAGTGAAAAATAATTAAGTGTTGATGGCGAGCTTTAACCTCGGATGCCAATAGAAATTTGAATGGGAGCGGCTTTGGTCGCGCGGGGTAGGACACAGCTGGTCACGCAGCAAGGTATCTGAAGCACCACGTCGCAAAGTTCAGATCTCGGGATATTATCTAGCGTGTATTTTATTAAGTGATTTTTTTTTTGTTTTTCCGTATTTCAGAATCAAGATAACTCGGATTTCGGAATTCAGAATATCAGAAAAACATCATATTTCAGAATTTTGAAGAATTATATCTCTCAATTTGCTGATGGTACGTAGTTGCTGACTGTGCGCTAATTTTATTTCGTTCTGCTTGGAATATTGATTTTTCAGAGAAACAAAGCTTATAAGCTTTTTTATTGATCATAATCATATAATGCTGGTATCACAATAAAATCAACCCATAACCAGTGACTGCCTCATGAAGCTAATGTTTTCTTGGAATTTTCCAGGACATTACCAATATTGAGAACCATACAATGGTATCCTGATTCCTGTATGCCAGTTTCAGGTAAGTTTGTGAATGGTCTTCATGTCTGCAGCCTCTTGAAGCGTGCCTTCGTCCACATGATCCCACCATTTCAGCAGGAAATTGTCCACCACCAGACGGAACCATGGCGATAGCTTTATGCCATCCTCACCAGCGTCTGCTTTTCGCAGCAGTTCCTTCAGTTGATCTCGGTCGACGTACTTCACATCTGCAACCTCGTCGGGATTGGGATGTACATTTACATCACGCACAATGAAAAGCAAATAATCGACTGCAGAAAAGGAAAGCAATTTACATTGTAAATATCATAAGAAGGCCATGCGTACAAGAGAGAAAATTTAGTTTGTGAAAGTTCATACGCTCATGTTCACCCCATTTTCTATCAGACGGAGCCTTGTATAAAATGCGTCCCAAAGGAACAAACTGGTCAACAGGTATATCTTCGGGAGATATCCCCAGTTCGTCCAAAAGCTTCCTCTGAGCAGCATTTCTTACCCCTGAACAAAATCATCATCATAAATGGTGCTTAGCAGGAGAAAAAAAAAGAAGAAAAATTAGTAAAGCTATTTAGAATCAATGACAAAGATACCAAGGTAGTTCTCTTCTATAAGCTCAGATTCACGGTAGAGAGGATGACTGCAGCAGGTATTTGTCCACACTGAAGGAAATGTAACCTTTGTTGCAGATCTTTGCTATGAAACATGATTCAAGAATCATGAGTGTTCATTCATAAAACCATTTAAAATATTAGTGAATAATTAGAAGAAAACAGAGAGGCGATACAGAAAAAAATTATGATAAACTTATTTTTCATGGAAAGTTAAAAAAAAATTGAGGAGTCTGTGATCCAACTGTAGTTTACCAGGAATGCATTTGCTCAACTGCCATTGGTCTGTGCCATTTCCATTCAGTGTGTTTTTTCCAGAATAACTCATAAAGACACAGGTATATGTAAAAAACTGAAGTGCAGGGTATGGTCAAGGAAAAAAGGCAACATCTGTCATGAAGCTTCAGAGAAAATGTTCGATAAAATTGAATCTGCAATCATCTCATGCATACTATTGTCATTCCTAACATTAACAAACATATTTATATGGTCCCATATGCAAATATACAAAAAAAAAGTAATTACCTATTGTTATCATTCTAATATTGTGCACTAATTTTTCATAATCAACATTCCAAGCCCCTTTGGAGCTGATATTTACTAAATAGCTTGGAATAAGAGGTATCTGATGAAATAATTAGGATAAGAGGTATCTGACAAAACAATTATGATTCCATTCCAATTACCTTAACATACACTATATAAGAGTGGTATTCTTTATAAATTACGAGTCAAGGCCTTAAAAAAATGACTTTCCGCTCAAAGCATTATATGAAACAAACAGAACCTGACCATTCTATGAGTGCTTTCAAGCTTAGTGTAGCAAAATAAAGGTTATATCCAAATCCAATAAAGGCTAGTACAGTTTCAATTAAGAACATTGTGGTAGAATAGGGCACAGAAATTCAACTTTGAGCAATTAAGACAGAAATTGTCAATGACTTGGCAACTAATCGAGCATTTTTGTCAAAAGAAATAGGACAGACCACTTTCTTACACCTATAAAACCTCATCTTCTTCCAACAGGATTTGAACTCAGAAGTCCTTTGCTAGTGAGCAAATGCCTTCCCACCTTACCAGAGGAGGATTCGCGCTCACCAATCTTCACTAAAAGTAAACAAATTGAGTAAATACCCTCTTGATCTCCACAATACTTGTAATGTGTGGAGGCCTACATGCCTAATTTCCAGATATGACAGTGAGCCTTGACTAGAATCCAAGGATAGTTTCTGCTATGTTCAATATAAGTATCTTCAATGGCTCAACAATTCATGATATTGATCTAACCAGTGCCAAAACCACCAGACTCATGAGATAGATTCCTTTCTCAGTCCCACAAAAAGCAAAAAACATCCATAAAATCAAACCTATTCCTTTTTTTGGTAGCAAAAGGATCCCTACTGAACATCATACATACAAACATATATCTCTCCAGACACATAACATACCACACAATCATAAAAATCATCCAAACCACGCTATTACAAAAGCAGAATAATTTGTTGATAAAGTTCATACCTGAAGGAGCAACTCATGCTTCGAATTGAAAAGAAAAACACTAAAAGCCCTATGGAGCAGATTCTCAGCTTCGATTTTCTCCATCAGATGGCCTAAGTAAAAAAATATGTTCACAAAGTCAATTAACTAATCCCCTTAGCTGCTGGATTGCAGGAACAATGATAATTCCCAATTAACCATAACAATCTAACAAGAGAAAGCATGAGATGCATGAAAAGGCTAGTGCAACAAGAAGACAGGGAAGTTAATCGAACTGTATAAGAACTTTAAATGCTCAAAAATTAATAATAGACCTCTGATGCCGCACTTACAGTTGTATTTAGATTCATGCCCGATAACTCGGTCCTGCTCATCCACCAAAATACACCTGCATGAAAAGAAAAAAAATAATTACACGAACCTTGGCAATTAACTGAACGCAAAAATGAATAAACCTACACAAATTGCATATTGACTCAATACATGTGAATATTTTCAACATGCGCAAGATCAAATACGAAAACAAAACAGATTGCTCCAACTAGTTCTTCAAAAGCATATCCTCTACAAGATCAGCTGTTCCAGACTAGAATGAATTCGAGAAGCTCCTGTCCCTTCATCAAACACCTTCCGGGCATCACTCCGAGCATGTTACGGCCAATTCAAACAACACCAACTCATGCAACAAACAAACCCCAACCCAATCTACGACGACAACCATAAACAACCAAAGAAGCAGAAAAAAAAATAAAAGAAGGAACCAAATCCAAATTCCAGCACTCCACCGATCAAACGCTTCCAAATCACAAACCAAAAGCAGCTAAAACATGATAAAAAGAAAGGAAAAGGAAGGGACGGAGGAGAGCTCACTCGTCATCCAACATAAGCCTCCGCTGGACCGCGTCCATGCCAGCGTCCACCTGGTCCTTGGCCATCGGCGACGTCACCGAAGAGGACGAGGAGAGGGAGAAGCAGATGGATCGTGATCTGGATCTGGATCGGGATAGGGACGGGAGTCGGAGCTGGAGACTGGAGAGGGTAAGGAGGCGGCGCGGGTATAAAAAGGAGGCGGCGGCGGAAGAGCAGAGGAGAGAACGAATCAGCGAAGAAGACGCCGACATGTGCGCTTCTCGGGATTCTGCGCGCTATTACAGCGAACCTGGTCGTCGTGTTATCATCCGCGAGGGACCGAACCGCCGGGTGGCATGACAGCGCGCGCTTTGAGATTCGCGGTGCTGGAGATCATTATCTAAGTGAAATTAACGGGTGAGATTTTTTCGCAGGGGATTCGTTGAATAAAACCGTCGTACCAGAAGAATCTGTCTCGGTTCGGCACGTGGCTTCCAGCGTCACAGCGCGAGCTTTGAGATTTGGCGCAGATTGGTTACAGATCTGGAGGGGAAAAAACGTGTTCCGCAAGGAGAAGAGTGGACCTGCAAGTGCACGAGAATATTTGTTTTGGAGTTAATTCTTATCAACCCCTCAACTTTTTTAATTGCTTATCAATCCAGCAATTTTTTTAATTTTTTTAATCCTTCAAATTTTCTTTGCAAACCATCTTCCATCTATAAGCCCTCTCTTTTCTCTCCGTGTGCACTTGTCCGTCGCACGTGCTTGCTCGACCGCCTTCCCCCAGCGGCGCTTCTGCACGCGTGCGTACCGCCCGGTCGCCCTCCCACACGTACACGTGCCCCCTGGCTGTCCTCCATGCGCTTGCCCTCGCGACCAACCCGTGACCCGTCGGACTACTCTCCCTATATAGGACTTTAATCCCTGGGGGAAACATTTTGGCTTAAAATTTAATTTTAGTATTATAAATTAGATAAGTCACTAATTTTTTTTAAGAAGTTTGGGATTCGAACTTGGGTAGCTGCAAGTTTTCGTTTTATTATATTTAAAATAATTGTTTAATACTTTTAACAGTATATAAAAAATTATAAATATTTAAAAAATATATTTTAAATTTAGTAAAAAATTTAAAAATAATTTGATTCAAAACCGAAACAAATTAATTTAATTAAAATAAATTTTTTAAAAAATCAAAATATATCATTTTTAATAAACATCGAAATTAAATTTAAAATTAAAATTTAAAATCTTGATTTATATGTCCCTCTCCATTGCTTGTCGTCCGCTCGTCGCCTCCCTCCGAATTAATGAATCCCCCGCCCCGCTCGGCCCTTGTCCTCTCCATGGCTCGTCACTCTTCTCTCTACGATCAATTCTTTGTTTCTTGTGCACATCAATTCATCCGATCAAATGATCTAACACTATATTTTCGGCAATCGAGCTATTCACATGAGATTAATAAAAAAAATTTTAAAAATTTGTTGGAGAAAAAATAATAATAATAATTTGAGAGGCTCAAAAAAAATTTTCTTTGTCTTGTCTGCTGCTCTTCGACCCTTAAATGTACTCGATTAAAAGGGTGTTATCTGGAGTCGGAATTTACTGAATTGGCCTTGGATGGTGACCTGGCACGCAAGTTTGGGAAGAAATGAATTGGGGTGGTCGAGTCCGCGGTCAGTCGATTATTAGCTCCCATCTGCAAAACAAGATTCACGTTTAGGAAATAAAATAAAAAAATAGCATTCACGTGATTTTTATTAATTTATTTTTTCCGAAAATAAAAGTAATTGGAATCTAACGCGGGTGGCAATCTAGATTTTTAATTTGATTAAATTTGTTTTTTTTTGGTCTGCTGGTGATGTCGGTCGGAACCGGGAATATCTCGTTGTAGAAACGCGGATGGCGAAACCGGTCTATTTGCAGAAACAATGCATTTCAAATCTATCACAAAATCAGTGATAAAATTAGCACAAAAAATACGTATTTCTGTGTATAATTGATTATCCAAGCAAAATTACGTAGGGCGCAAAAGATGATGATCCAATCCAACGGCTTCATATCCATATGCTGCTGAAAGCTTCTTCGAGTGCCCTCTTCTTGCTGAGTTCAACAGTCCAGCCCCCGGCTCTCGCTGCTCTGTCTGTCCTAAGCTTCATCGACTCCTCGTCCTCATCTCCGTAGCCATGCAAGTGATCGGGTTGGCCTCCGAGTGGGGTAGGCTGCATCGCCATAGGCCGCGGCTGGGCAAGGCCGCCAGCTGGGAGAGCGGTTGGAGCATATTGCCCTTGAACTGCAACTCCGCCACCTGCTTGGGAGATTTGCCCAGCGCCCTATGATTTGCAATTGAACATATCAGCAGCTGAAGTATTTGCCATTTTTCTGGTAATGAATGATTACACACCAATCACACCAATGAGCATCTAAACATGGATTTTGCTATATCACATTTTCACACATTAACAGCACAAGCTAGGAACTCCGCCTATTTAAAGCAAATAAAAAATGTTGGGTTTCTCACCAATCATTTTCTGTATATCTCTGCTACTTGTACCAGTAACAACAGGGTTTTGTATCAATGTATAAAATTCCCGGCTGGCATAAGACGCAGCAATCAGATTAGGACTCCAAAGAGAGCGTACTCACTTCTCTAAAGTAGAAAAGTGGCTTAAGCAACTCCAGTTTCCAGGTCCCATAAACAAGAGATTTCCCTTGATTATTGAGCAATATACCAAACTTCTACTTCAAGGGAAATTCTCCATGCAATGATTCTAAGTTACCACATCTCATAACAGAAACTTACCAATCAAAATGCAAAACTAGTCATGGACTGCTAACAAGTAAAAACTAAACAGTATGAGGTTTTCAAGTGTTAAGCTTCTAAAACTGAAACTAACCATCTGAAATGTGAAAATATTACTTTCATCGGTCTCCTGAAGGAATTCTTTACATTGAATGTCTGATGCAAGCCACAGTAGCATCATCAAACTTAATTCTCCCAATCAAATGTTCTGAACCTTCTGGTAAGATAAACCCTATAGGAATTTATTCTCCAAAATCTAAGTGTACCATTTAATCAAATTGAATGGTAATTTTTGATGTTTGATGAATTGTTTGCAAAGTTTTGGAGGATGGGAAAGCAAGCTGATGAAAGCAACGATAGCCTACAATCACATCATCTAATCTAACAAGGTATGAATTTGAAGAATCATCATCACAGGTTCAGCTTTGGAGTCCCTCAAACATCAAGTTTATTTGCAATAACAGATCTTTCCCATTTATTATCAGAAAACTAGCAGAGCCCTTTCACCATTTGAATCTTAAGCTCTTAGTGAGAAAAAGTTCTTTATAGATATCACATGGCATACCCTTTCCCCCAAACATAAATCTTTAATTGTCTTCTATACATAACTTGTTTAAAGATGCACACCATCATCTTATAGGTGAAAATTAGCTCCAGAATGAATCTCCAGCAGAACTCTTTTATGGGTGCTTGAATAGATCTTTTTTTCTTTAATCATGAGTGTAATAAAACTTCCATATGGAATATTTATAATGCAGTGAATATTTATACTATAGTTTTGAGTATTATCAAATCCAGTGTTAAAGAATAATGATTAGTCAAATTCACTCGATTTTTCGGTACACACAGGTAGAAGTATGATCAGTTACAATTCCCTCAAGTTATAAGCAACCTACTCAAACTTATGCATCTGGTTTGCAGTAAAAGTGGAATCAACTTCCAGAATCCTAAGGATAAAGCCATTAACAAACCATTTGTTTCATTTCCCTACCTACATCTTCATAAAAGCATAACTTAAGCCTCATAAATCCTGCCTTTTGATACTTTAATTACTGTATTTCCGTATCATGCATGAACCACAGAATGATGAAGTGAATCACATTGTTGAGACTAGAAAACAAATTTAGAGAACAAAATTCTAATATGAACTAACTCACCATATCAGAAGAGTCATTTTGCACAGGTAGGGCCTTGCTGGCCTTCAAGGCTGCTGCTAGCTCTTCAGCCTGTGACAGCAACATAATTATAGTTGGCATGTGGTTCTTTACATTGATTCTAAAGATCAACACTGAAATTGGTACAACTCAGATTTATATGTGACATGATAAGCAAATGCAGAGAAACATTCTTAGTAGCAATAAGGAAACAGAGACAAGAAATACATATACTTTCTTCAAAGCACCTTGCGAGCCTGGGAGTTGATTATCTGCTCAGCATTCTCTTCTTGGTATTTGGCTATCTTAGCTTCAATTACAGCAACATCTATGCCTTCAATTAAGTTGAAGGCTTAAGAAGAGCACATTTAACAGATAGTCAGGTACCAATATTTAAGTCCGACTGGAAGGTAATTCAAATTATACTTACTCATATCCTCAACTTCTTCTAAGTAATCATTGTATTCTCTCAAGGATGGGAAGTCCTCCTCCCTTTTATTAAATCTATAAATCAAGAGGAGACAGAAATGAATTAGGCCATACACTCCACGTTAGAAAGTGACTAGAAAACTAACATACAGAACACAGCCTGTTTGTCAGATGTCTTATTCACAGCCAACCAGAACCGGGTACTGCATACAGATAAAACTACCATAATTGCTGAAACCACAGGCAAATTGTGTGGCTATTGCTGTCAATTATAAATCTTAGACATCCATTTTAACATTATAGAAGATGGGTTTTTCCAACAATGCAGAATAGGAAGCAATTGACAAATGTACTATTTTGATTAGTTTGATGACAAATGCATATCGAGTTTATGAGATATCTACAAAGACTGGAACCGAAGAGTTCACAATTTTGGTTACCTCTTGCAGGACCTTCCTAGAAGCACAGCAAATGTTTGGGATGGCATTTGCTTCCTTATTGGAGCATTTCATAGGCTTCTATGTAAACACTTCTACGAAAGGACACTTCTATAATATTCATCATTTGGTGAATAGAAAACACTTCTGAGCACCAGAACGACAATTGGGAAAAAAATGGATGGAACAGAAAGGAACAAACCAATAAGGTGAAAACAAGCTTGTTTTCCCCTTACTGGGGCAAAGCTTAGTGGTTATTGTATACGTTTACTTTGATGCAGAATATTGATCAGGAAAAAAAATCTGAAAGTCTCAGTTCTTAACTCTACACCAAGCAATGACATGTATACTACCATTTTTTTAAGGGTAAAACGAACTAGGCTATAGCAATTAGGTAGATTATCATTCTCTCCAAATAAGATTCACCCTAGGTTTTCGATCTATTTCTAGATGATCCTATTCCGCACAATCACTAACAGCAAATCTGGCCTTTTGCATGCCGAGGACGAAAAAAAATCCTTAATTTACATATTTCAGAATCTCGGAACTAAAACGAAGAACAAAATGACGCCCAAAAATTGCTTGGCTTCCAAGAACCAATTTTTTCAACATCAATAACACAGACAAGTCCAAGTGGAAATATTTCAACAGGAATTGTTCTAAAAATTGAACGAACTTTTGAATTGTGCCACCATTAAAGAAATCAAAGATGTATTGCTGAAAGAGATCATTGAATTGCAACATTATTAAGCAAACATCAAGATGATTTAACGGCAAAATCGAACTTTTAATTACTCTTAAAACATCCTTCTGTATCTGAAGAAAGAAAAGGAGATTAAGAAGCGAACGTGTTGGCGATCCTCCTTCTGATGGCCATCTCCTTCGCGTAGGCGTTGCTGCCGGCCGACGCGGCCATCATTGCTCCCGCCGCCGTCGCCGCCACGGCGCTTTCTTCGTCAGCACACTGGTATGCTTCGTCACTTACTCGCTGCCGAGTTTGAGTTGGTTTCGGTCCGAATAGCTGGAGCTTTTTTCGATTTTATTCGAAAATGAAAAGGAAAAAATAGGAAAAAAAATCGAGCATAAATCCGCAAAAAGAGAAAAGAGGCTGATCAGTGGAGATGCGGAGCTAAGAATCACGAGACGGGGCGGACGGCGAGGACTTCAGAACACTTGCGTTTATGCCCTTGTAAAGTTGAATATGCATGAACAACCCTATGAATTCAACAATTCAGTCAAAATAAAGTTCCATAATTATTCTTTCGTCTTGAAAGCATATAAACTAAAAAAACAAGAACTTAGAGGTCAGGTTGGACACCTGGATTGGGAATAGCGATGTGATAATCATCACGTTAGTATTTATTCATTCAAACATGTTTTAGATTTTTACTATTTAACTCGCATTCAAATATAATTTACATTTTTTGAAATTCAATCCAAGTATCACCATTATCATCTACAGCACCCAGCTCTCCATCGTCTCCAGCAACTCCTCCATCTCTGCTAGGCAAACCTGCTCTCCCCGTATACATTCACCAAACAGTTAAAAAATATGATGTCCAGCGTCACATCTGAGTTCTCAATGTATCTTAACACCCTTGTATTTTTTTCCTTAACATTCGCCATCCCATATATTCTCACAAGCGAACACAAAAGTAACGCAATTGGGCTTGATTTGCTCGGATTTCATCAGTTAAAATATGTACTCTTATCTGTTTGCAAGTCTCCTGCCCTGTCAAATGTATCACTAACCATATTGTATGTAATTAACTGTGATACCCTCAGTTCATCTGACTCCAAAATTTTATTTTTTCCCACTCCTCGAGAAAAGATTTAATTTTAGGTCTACAATAGTCAAGCTATTTAATTTAATCTCAACTCTCGTATTTTTATTGATGTAAAATTAAAAATCATATATCAATTTCACTGAAACTCGATTTCACATAACACACTGACTTGTAATCAAAGTCATGGATCTTACAATATTCTCATTTTAGAAACTCAATATTTTTACTAAGCTAATTCGCATTATTCAAAAAAGTGATACAGAACGGCTTTATACCATTATGTGATGTCCCCGACTCAACATGATATTAACCCTAGATGTACACAGTCCACTGCCCATCTAACTATAAGATTTTATTTTTTTTCCAGCTCCCTAAGAAAAAACCTCGTTATTAAATCTATAACAATTATCATATTTAATTTAACCTCAACTTTCTCATTTTATTGATGTAAGAATAAAGATCACACTTCAGTTATACCAGACCTCAACTCCACACAGCCCATTAATTTATAAATAGAATCATAGACCTCACAATATTTCTCAAAGGAACTCATATCATCCAAAAGATGACACCAAATGACTCGGATACCACTATGTGATATTTCAAACCTAACACAATATTATTTCTGAATATTCATGGCCCGCGGCCCACCAAATTACAGGATTTTGTTTTTTCCGACTCTTTGAAAAATAATTTTCTTATTAAATTTACAACAGTCATCATATTGATCATAGACCCCATCTTCTCATATTTGTGGGCTTTGTCGTGAGAATCAAAAAGGATGTTGAAAGTTTTGCTGTTGGGGGAGATAACTGAGTTTTTGAATTTGCCGCAGCACTTCTCCATCATTTCAAGTTGCTTGCTGCCACCAAAGGCTCAGAGTGTTGCATCCATGGTCCATACCTCAGGTTTGCAGTTACCTTCTCGGAGCATCTCCACCAGCGTGGACTCCATGTCTACAAACCTCGGACAACAACGTATACATGGTTAGATGTAAAGTTCAATTAAGCAGAAACTCTTATATACATTAAAATTAATCAAATCTCCCCGCGAAACAGCACATAGACATCAACATACACCAGAAACAGCAGTTATGAAATCTAAACTGATGATCCCATTTGGACAAGTTGGTGACGTGAAAAGAATCTCTAAATATAGATTTGTGGTATGTGATAGTGTTTGGTCTGATGCCCTGGCTCTGAATATCCAGGAGCAACTCTTCAACTTTGTCAGAAGGCAAAGACTTGTAGGCATTACTTGATGAGGATGGAGTACATATAAACATCAGGCTGGCATCCATCGGTGTTCTTTATCTTTCTAATAAGGGAAAATGCCTCATCAAAGAGGCCACTCCTACTATATGCTGAAAGGATCGATGTGTATGATTCATGGTTAATGACACAACTGGCTTGGAAAACTGCATGGGCTCTTTGAGGTTGTAAACATTTTCCCAGCATAACAATGAGTTTGATGTATATACCTGTAATTTGCTTTGTACCTTGCTCCCTAAGTAGTTCGAAGACCTGAACCAAAAAAAAGGCGATAATATATGAGTAACCACCAAATTGAAGACAGAACTCAGGGATTACAAAAAACAAGAAAAAGGTTAGAATATAGATTTGTTCAATGGTTTATCAAATCTTATTAATACATCTCCAAAAGAGTATATGATACAGGACTCGACTGCATTGTCACAAACCAAAATCTAGTAGACCAACTGAAGCCATTAGAATGTGTTCATAGAAAGTTCACATAAGAAAACAAATTTCTTTTTGGTAGTTAAAAAAGAAAATAAGTTAAGCAGGAAAGAAATCAATATTTATATGCTAGGCTAGAAATTGGGTTAAAACTTGATGGGTTTGCCACTTTGTAATCGAATCAGTGAAGAAAAGATTGCATCTCCAACAAAAAAATCAATACTAACATTCAGGAATAAAATTTTCGAATAAATTGCAATCTGCATAATTGATTTTCATCTTATAAAAGCAACACAAAACCCATGAACTTCAAAGGAAGAAGATGCACACACATTCTGCATTGGACATAGGAGGAAAATCAGCTGCCACAAGACAGCATCACAACTGATCATAAAGACTCCAGAAATTAGCAAAGGACAATTAAGGACCGTCGTCCAAGTATGGGGCCAGAATGTGCTATGCACATCACAATTTCTATCAAATGCTTGAGACATAAAAATCCAACACCCCATAAATAAAAGTATAAGAATAAAAAATATTAAGTTTTAGTAACCACACGCCCCAGTCAACGCATCCTTTCATCCCAAAAAACATTTGTCCTGACCAGCAAGTAAGAAAAAAGCTCGGAATTTGCAACAAGATTGCAACAAAGGACACAACTTCCAGAGAAGACAATCATCAAATACGGTACTGGAGCTTCTTGGATGTCAGAATAAAAAAAGAAAATAGGAAACAGGAATTCCAGTATGAATATTTAAGTCGACATTGTAAACATAACGAGGGAAAAATTTGTGGCACCGGCTATCGTGGTTGTACCATTCTGTGTCGAGCGCCACAACTAGCTCGCCAGCTTATCGCCGCTCCCTTACCTATCTCGCACCCTCACTGACCTAACCTCTACTCTCGCAAACTGAGGCCGATCTTGCACCGGGACTATCACTGTCGCCAATCTGGCTCCAACGCCCTTGCCGGTTTCTATCAGATATTGTTCACGTACATAATATTATTTACGTAACTATTCATTATTTTAAAAATTTTTTAAACATATTATAATTTTTTAATTTGAAGTTAAAAAATAATTAAAATAAAGTTAAATTTTAGTCAAAATATAAGTAATAAAAAAATATTTTGGTTGAAACTAAAATAAAAATGATTTTGATCGAAACACGTTGATTTTTTTGTTCACGTGCATGCGTGCATGATCGTTTCACCGAAAGTAAAGCCAAAAAAAATTTATGTTGGTCTCACCCCCATGTGAATCGCTGTCACGATATTGCACAGAACTAATTATTCTCGTATGTCTATAAATATTCATCTAAATCGTTCAGATACTGAATTCATAATTTTACATCCAGATGTTTTAAACTCAATTGATGATGATGATTTGTTGTATTATATTATAATTACTAAGTTATGTATGTATCAATTATATTTTAATAATAAATTAAATTTATTTATATTAATTTTTAACTTTTTAAATATATTTATATTATTTCTTATATTTTTTATATAATAATATAAAAAACAATGATTAATTAGCAAAATTAATTTTAATTAATTAAAATAATATTTAATATTATGATAAATTTAATTATAAATACTTTCATAATTTTTAAATTTTTATAAAAAAATTTTAAACTTTTATAATATTTTTTATTTAAAATCAAATTAAAATCAAAATATAGTCAAAAAAGCAAACACACAATTAATAATTTAAAAAAATCAACCGGATAGTTAAAAGCTTGAATGAAACAGCTAAATGTACATCCCAGAAGTCAGATTTTTCAAGTGAAGTAGCATCCGGAGTACAATCAAACCCAACATAATTAGCTAAAATACAAACAAAAACCTGATTCCGCTACTTCTTCGCCTCGCCTTCATTGTTGATCTTGGCGTCCCCGCCGGCCTCCGCCTGGGCTGCTTTCCTAGCCGCCTTCTCCTGAAGCGCCTTCGCGTCCCTTCTCAACACAGATCAATCCCCCAACCACACAAATCAACAAAAAAAATCGCGAAAATTCAAGAAAAAACAGAAAAAAAAGGAACAGGAAATGAAGAACCAACTTCTCCCGGCGCTGCGCCGGGGTGAGGCCGTCGTTCCGGCCCTTGGCCTGGGGCTTGCGGGCCTGCGCCCTTTCCCGGTTGCGCTCCCGCTGGTTCCCCCGTGATTCCGCTGGATTAACGAAAACGAAGAAAAAAAATCGAAGATCAAGAACAAGGAGAATGAAGAAATGGCAAAAATTGAGAAGAAAATGAGATCGAATCGGAGGATATGAGTCATCTCCTTCTTCGTCTTTGATGATGAGCTGAAATGGATTTGGTGGAGCTGGAGTACAAATAGGAGAGAGATTGCTCCGAAGAGTGTGCAGGGTGGATGTCATCTGGAAAGTGCCATTCGTATTCTTTTAGAAATCAAAAAAAGAGATTTTTACAGGTTTACCCCTGAAAAAACTAGATTAGCATAGACATCCTTTTAATTTATGTTTATATTTGGGATAATTACGCATAACCCCGTAATTAGCCTTAATTACGCATAACCTCCACTAATTTCCGGAATTACCCACGACCCCCATTTTCGAAAATATTTATCCACACCCCTTGTTATTTAATCAAAATTTTGCCAAAAAATTCCGATTTTACCCTTGATTGTTTTACACATACACCCCTAAAAACTTATTTTTTTATATTTAACGGTCCGAAATTCGATTTTTTGCAAATAACATCCCGAAATAACTCATATTTACAAAAAAGTCCTCGAAATTCGAATTTTTGCAAATAAACTCCCAAAAATTATTCCGATTTATAGAAAAGTCCCCGAAATTCGGATTTTTGCAAATAATACCCTGGCGCGAGCGGGAGCGGAGACGGAGGCCGAGCGGGAGCGGAAGCGGAGGCCGGGGCGTCGGAGCACCGAAACCCGGGCGCGGATGGCCACGGCCGAGGCCGTTCCGCACCCGCGTGCTGACGCGCCGGCCTTGGCCTCCGTCCTCGGCACGCGGGGGCGGAACGGCCTCGGCCTCCGCCTCCGCTCCCGCCGTCGGCTCGCCGGGGCCCCAGCCTCCGCCTCCGTCCCCAGCGCCGAAATTCGGATTTTTGCAGAAAAGTCCCAAATTTAGAATTTTTGCAAATAACACCCCGAAATTATTTAAATTTACAGAAAAGTATCCGAAATTCGGATTTTTACAAATAACACCCCGAAATTATTCTGAATTATAAAAAAGTCCTGAATTTTCTTATAAAACCTTCTTCTTCCTACTTAGCGCTAAACTTAAAATTTAAAGTAAAATATTTTTTTATCATATTTTAAGTAAAATTTTACAAAAAAGACATTAGTGATTTTTAAATTTATAATTACAAATTTAATATTTATACATTACAAAATAGACCCTTAAAAATTTTTTTTAAAATAAGTCTAACTTTTTTTAAAACTAATTTTTACAAATACACCCCTCATATTTGTAAAAATTTAAGGGGTGTATTTGTAAAAATTTTAAATTTTAAGTTTTGAAACCTTAGATGATTTATTTGTAAAATTTACTTATAAAAAAAATAAAATTTGGACGTATTTATAAAGAAAAATATTAAAAGTGGTCTATTTTTAATTGTAAAAATAGTAAACTTGTAATCTGAAATTTTAAAACTTTCACGGTATTTTCTGTGAAATTTAATATTAAAAATGATTAAAATATTAATTGATTTAAAAAAAATAAAGGGATCTATTTGTAAATGTACAATATGAAACTTGTAATTTTAAAGTTTAAGTTTAGGGTTACAGTGGGAAGAAGAGGGTTTTATAAGAAAATTCGGGACTTTTTTGTAATTCAAAATAATTTCGGGGTGTTATTTGCAAAAATTCGCACCCGCGCGCCGGGGATGGAGGCGGAGGGCGGGGCGCTGGTTAGCCAGTGGCGGGAGCTGAGGCGGCCTCCGTCCCCGGCACGCAAGGGCGGAACGACCTCGGTCGTGGCCTTCCGTGCCCGGGTTTCGGCGGGCCGGCGACCCGGCCTTCGTCTCCGCTCCCGCCGCCGGCTCCCGCTCGGTCTCCGCCTCCGCTCCGCCGTCGGCCTCGTCCTCTGTTCCCGCCAGCGCCGAGGTATTAGTTGCAAAAATCCAAATTTCAGGGACTTTTCTGTAAATTGAAATAATTTCCGGAGGTTTATTTGCAAAAATTTGAATTTCGAGGACGTTTTTGTAAATCTGAGTTATTTCGGGGTGTTATTTGCAAAAAATCGAATTTCGTCCCATTAAATATAAAAAAATAAGTTTTTAGAGGTGTATGTGTAAAATAATCGAGGGTAAAATCGGAATTTTTTTGGCAAAATTTTGATTAAATAACAATTAGGGGGTGTGGGTAAATATTTTCGAAAATGGAGGGTTGTGGGTAATTCCGGAAATTACGGGGTTATTCGTAATTAAGACTAATTACAGGAGTTATGCGTAATTATCCCTTTATATTTCTCTAAAGTATGTTACATATACTATTAAGATTAAAACCACACTTATTTTTTAAATAAAGAAATCATAAAATGATCAAAAAGCCAAATTAATCTATATAAAAATTTATTTTATGATATTACAGATATTTATCATAAAAATAAATATTATTTTGATCTAAAGGTCAAAAAAAACTGTTTAGAAAAATATAAGCACAATTAAAATTTTAGAAAAATATAAATGTTAATTTAATATTTTTTAAAAAATATATCCCCAGATAGAAATGAAAAATGCGAAAGTCGATGGAGGTTGGGTTCCGCACCGGGCCGCGAGATGAGTTGGGATTTGTTTAGAGAGTTTTGCAATCAAACCCCTGTTCGTTGTGGTATTTGTGGTTTATTACTTTATTACTAAATAAGGAAAACGCAAGTAATGGAATGTAGCATATAATAAGAATTTTTTTACGATATATCTTTGAAAAGTAGCATAGTTTTTTTTATATATCCTATAAAATTTATAATATTTTGTATATTTTTGAGAAAAATTAAAATCTTCCATAAATACTCATGGAGCATATTCTGAAAAATAAAATCTGTCCCAAATATTCTCTCAAAATACTTTCAAATATATACAAAAAATATTATAAGTGTTTATAAAAATATTTAAAAACTTTTATAAAAATATTTAAAAACTATGTCACTTTTCAATAATATACCTGAAAAAACTGCATAATGAACTGTTACGATCCTAAAACACGCCAAGGCAGACTTGGTTTTAATTATCGTTTGCTTTCCACTTAAACGTTATTTGGTTATCCAAAACTAAACAAAGATAAAAAAAAATATTTTTTTTGATTTTGACCTATTTTTAGAAGTAAAATTTTAATTTATTTATTATATTTTATTGGATGGAAGTATATTTTAAAAGTATAATTATTAATTAAATTTTTTATAAAAAAATTTTAAAACAAATATTATTATTTTATGTGAAGTTATTAATAAAAATATAATTTAAATTACCATTAGATATACTTTCAAAAATCACTTCGTATTAAAAATACTAAAGTAAATTTTAAATTTTTTTTACATTAAAAAGTGATCCACAGTGAATTGGCTTCAAGAAATTACTTTTAAATAACTAAACATCAAGATTAGATAGAAACGGTATTAATTCTAATCATTTCTCCATGTCAACCAAACAAACTCGTATCACATATAATTCTACTAATATTTACATTTTTGAACAAGTATTTAATTATGCTATGAAAAAACAAAATATGGTTGTTTGAAGTTATAGGCATCGTTTGATTGGGAATCAAAATCAAAATCAAGTCAATACCTGTAAACAACTTTTATAAATTAATATCTTTTTATCAAAATTAATGTTTCAATAATTTAATGTTCAAAAAACTATTTAATTTTTTATAATAAATTAATTCAATAACATTATAAAATGATAATATTAATTTTACAAAAAAAATCTGAAATGGATTGATTTTGATGCTGATTTCAAACCAAACGGACCAAAGACTAAAATTTCAATGAGAAAATGTAAAAGCTTTTGAAGCACTAAACAATATTTAAGATATTTTTAATAATAAAATAGTGACTAATGTACGTTGATCCACTAGCTGATCATTATACATGGGCTAGAATTTTTTAATTTTGTTGGCAATTTTTTATTACGCGAGTATAGTTTATGATTATACAATGATCCACTTGCATGATTTTATCTAATATGCTCTCACATACAATTGGACATTCCCTTCCAAATTGAGGGTGTAAACTGGGTTCATGACCGATAAATCATATCAGTTCTATAATTTTTGAAATCAAAATTGAATTTTAATTTTTGTAAATTTTAAAACTAAAATCGGATAGGTTTGAATAGAAAACCGAATTTCAGTTTTAATTTTAAACCGATTTTAAAATAGTTATAAAATGAATATACTAAAATTTCAAACTATTAATTTTGAAAGTCTAAATTTTATATTAAATACATTAAAAATAAATACAATTGATAATGTAATATTTTAGGTATCTTTTAAAACTATAATTTTAGTAAAAATTAGAAAAAAATAAAAATAAATAAAAAAATGATATATATATTATATATATATATAAATCTTTATATATTTATTTAAAATTAATATGATTTCGATTAATCAATTTTTTTAAAAAATATAAATCGAAATTAGAACTGATTTTAAGATTTCATAAAAATTAAAAATTATAATTGTACCGACTTATTTTAAAAACTAAGTTTTCGATGTAATTCATATATCGATTTTTCGATTTATTCAACCCTCCTAGGAAGGAAGGAACGCGAAAAGACGCCCATGCCACTGATGTAATAACAACCAAGCGTTCTGGCGTCCTTCGTTTCGGAATCTTGCTGGACACCTCCGAGCACAATGGGCTGATGGAGCGCCACGTCGCCTGTCGCTATTCTTTTATTATCTTTTCCTTGTATATTTTTGCATTTTATATTACCCGATATTATTTATATAATATTGTATATTTTTCTCAATAAAATTATTTTATGAGGGCAGTCGCGAAGGCCACAAACGGAAGGCCAAGGCGGACCACAACTCGGTTATCCGTCGCTCCCCGGCGAATCCGGATCCGTCGGTTCTTGGGCAACTTTCAATCCACCACATGTTTCTCTTGACCTACAGATTCCCTTCGTCTGGACAAATTAATGCAAATAATCGGGGTCCACCGACTTAAATCGGATTCGGACCCGCTTGATAACTCCGCCACTCTTTTAGTTGGGGTTACCATCTAATCGACCAAAACACCAAACCCAAATACAAATAAGGGTATTTCAGTAAATTCAATGTAGCACGAGTTGCAAAAGCCGATTCGTCGACTCAGCAGTCGTCAAAAGAGTTATCCCTCCAAAGCACATTTCTCCTCCTTCCAAATTTCTCCACCGCCACGCTTCCTCCTATTTTTAGGGCTTCTTCCTCCTTCCGTCATTGCCCTTCTTCCTCGCAGCCACCTTTGCCGGGTTAGTTGAAGAACAAGAAGAACAATGGAGGGCAGCGGCGTGGTCACTGTCTACGGCAACGGCGCCGCCCTCACGGAGTCGAAGAAATCCACCTTCTCCGTTAAGGTCGGCCTCGCCCAGATGCTCCGCGGCGGTGTCATCATGGACGTCGTCACCCCGGAGCAGGCCCGCATCGCCGAGGAAGCCGGTGCCTGCGCCGTCATGGCCCTTGAACGCGTCCCCGCCGACATCCGCGCCCAGGGCGGCGTCGCCCGCATGTCCGATCCGCAGCTGATTAAGGAAATCAAGCGCGCCGTCACCATCCCCGTCATGGCCAAGGCCCGCATCGGCCACTTCGTTGAGGCCCAGATCCTCGAGGCCATCGGCGTAGACTACGTCGACGAGTCTGAGGTTCTCACGCCGGCCGACGACGCGCATCACATCAACAAGCATAACTTCCGCGTCCCCTTCGTCTGCGGCTGCCGCAACCTCGGCGAGGCACTGCGCCGCATCCGCGAGGGCGCCGCCATGATCCGCACCAAGGGCGAGGCCGGCACCGGTAACGTCGTCGAGGCCGTCCGTCACGTCCGCTCCGTCATGGGCGACATCCGTGCGCTGCGCAACATGGACGACGACGAGGTATTCTCCTTTGCGAAGAAGATCGCCGCACCTTACGATCTGGTCATGCAGACGAAGCAGCTCGGCAGGCTGCCGGTCGTGCACTTTGCGGCCGGCGGGGTTGCCACACCGGCCGACGCGGCGCTGATGATGCAGCTGGGCTGCGACGGGGTGTTTGTTGGATCCGGGGTCTTCAAGAGCGGGGATCCGGTGCGCCGGGGCAGGGCTATTGTGCAGGCTGTGACCAACTATAGTGATCCGGAGATTCTGGCCGAGGTGAGCTGCGGGCTTGGGGAGGCCATGGTGGGGATCAACCTCAATGATCCGAAGGTCGAGAGATTCGCGAGCCGATCGGAGTGAGATGGAGGCCGGAGATGGTGGCCAGTGTGCTATCTAATTTTAATTTTGCTTGTTTACTGGAATTCTCTTGTTCTTTATCATGAACTGGTGAATTCGTTTGGTATCTTTTGGTAGTAGTGGGTTTGAATGGTTAGAAAGTGTGGAGGGATCTCGCAAGGCTAGATTACACACTCTTCCTTCAGCGCAGTGACTGAATAAACTGTAATAAGTTAAGGTTTTCAATACATTGTTATATGGTATAGATAAGGGTTTTTTGTGGCATAATTATTTTCTTTTATTCATGTTTTGGCCAACTCTGTCCGTTGCTTTCTGAAATTGTTTGCTTAGTGTTGTGCATCTCTACTGCCAGAGTTTCAAAAAAAATGTTTGCTTAATGCTGTTTTTGAATTCATCGCATTATTTTTGTGCATGTTCAATTTGAATTGTTGCCTTTTTCTTCCATTCATTGGCACAAAAAAATTCTAATTTATTATGTGATATTCAACGCGGCTGTAGATATTTTTGGTTGTGGGTGGACTGCTTTCTGTGTTCGCTTGTTTCCTGTGTACTCCTCCTCCTTGTGGCTTTTTAATAATATCTATTTCTTCAAATGAATTGCAATGGCTTCTATTGGACCTTGAAGTTAGTTCCCTCTCTTGATACTTTTTTAGTCGAATGGGGGGATAGGTAGTTTGTTCTGAATCTATTTAAGTGTGTCCAGTGCTCTGTTGTGTTGCTTGACTTATTTCTTGTGATTTGAAAGAGTTTAGTTGATCAACCTAATTGTTGAGTATTATAAGGCGGGATAACTAGTCTAACTTTTGACACATTCTGAATGTTGTCCTGGCTGATGATAGAAATGAATCATTTTAAGGTGTGAATTACATGAGAGCTGAATGAGAAGCTGTTCTCACATAGTTGATGATAAGATTGTATTTTGGATTTCTTTCCTGGTGATTTTATTTGATTATTTTCTTATTTATGCATCTGGTTAAGATTTCATGTAATGTGTTTTAGATCCTTCAGTGGTAGTACATAATAGGACCATGCTTTTCTATAGTCAAACAAGAGTTTAAAGAAGTTTGATTATTGACCTAGCACCAGATGCAAGGAGTATTTCATATCCCATTAAATGTGGAATGGTGATGGTTCTGAGGCAATGATAGATGGTGTCAAGGAAGAGAGGTCAATTTGGCTTGTGTGGTATCTGCTTTCATAACAGTTGCAGCTGTCTTAGGATTTGGTGCAAGGTTGTTTGTCAATGTGGATGGTGGTTATGAGAAACTAAATGAGTGAAAAGGTTGAATTACTATAATTATTTGTAGATGTTCACCTCAAGTTGGCATGAAGTAACAAACCGGAGTTTTGAGATGAAATTTCACTGTTGTGAAGTACTACAGGATCGTTTTTTCCAGGTGACTTGCTGTTTGATGCAGAAAGTAAGAAATATTAGTTATCTTTGTAGCTTGATGATTACTAGTTTGTACAGTCAGTTAGCCAGCATATATATATATATATATATTATAACTTCAACAATTGCAATTGAGGTGGTAAATCGTTCATTAGATCTGACTCTAGATGATCTGAGAAATCTTTTAGACTGAATGTTGTTTTGCTTACATATTAAAAGTTGATCTTTTCTATTTTGCTTTTCTGACCTGTATTTGATGAATTAAATGCAAATGACATCTGGAAGGGAAATTATTAGTTGACAAGTGATTTCTGATTCATTCTAGAGATGTCTAGGCTTTTGCTGCTTTGGTTGTACCTTTAGGATGACTGAAATATTCTAGAGAGGTAAGGATCTGAAGAGCTACATTTTGTGCAGAGTTCTCTGTGTTGGGAAATTGACTGTATTCTTGACTATCTATTTGGAAGTATGAGTTGTATGTTTGGTAGGAGATATTTTTAGGTTCTGTTGAACAATAGTGCATTCTTACATTTTTGTGTTTGAATTGGGATGGACTTGTTCTGCAATGAACAGTGGCTTAATGTCATGTACAGTAGGACTCTGGATCAAAATTCTCCACACTGTGTTAGCCAATTATGCATGTTTCCTATTCATTATGTGATAGATTTGGTTCCGCATTATGCAACTGAATCCAGATTCGGTGATTAATATGCATTTTGAAAATATTTTTCGAAAATCTCCTTTAGCTTTTATGTCTCCCCCTGGTCAGGTTTTACTTTTTGCATTCTTGTGCGTTTTGTCTTCTACACCAGAGTTTCATCGCTTGTTAGTGTACATATGCTATGAAGGTTGCTTGGTAAATTCTCTGCTTCCAAAATTAAGGGAAAAGAACACTTTTTGACGAGGCAGTATGTTATATCCTCTGCTGTGTACTGAATGGATGGATGACCCGGATTGATTGTGGTTGTGGTTGTGGTGTCAACCTACAGTGACGGAATCCAGTCTTCTCTTCTTCAAAAGGAAGATGAATACTACTGTCTAACCAATGCTTTTCCACGAATAAGAATTCATTTAGCCCGAGATGAGAGGGGTTTGATTGATTTCTACGTCGAGTTACATGAACCTCAATATATTCGGCAAGAAAGGCTATGCCTATGTCATAATTCTACCAAGCTAACATATTTGGGCGATTAAACAACAAAAAAAAAGAAAATTATAAAAATTAATCTCCATATTCAAATCTATGAGGAAATTTTGAAAGATTTAGTATTCGAGATTATCTATTATGAAAACCTCAGTGTAAGTTATGATGCCAAAATTATCGAAATTTAGATATACTCGCATCCTATAAATAATTTAGTCTCCAAAGGGATGAAAACTGTTGTCTGGTTATACATTTTATTTTTATTGTTAATCTCTGTCTTAACTTAAAAGTGTCGAAATGATCGTTGTTGGAAAGTTTCTGACAATCTTCTTCACAATTCTTTTCTGCATAAGATGACTAGAGAGTGGTCTAGCGAATCGAATTTTAAAGGAGTTGTATGGATCATAGCCAATTTTGAATTGGGCACCATTGACAATGATTTGCTATTCATCTCTCCTCCCAATTTTGGAAAATTCTCCAATCATGCTTCCAACGACAAGGGCATCAAGATTCAAAAATCAACTTGGGAGGCACATTGTTCCCATGCTGGTGGAATTACATGACTCTGTCAATAGTCTAGCTCAACCCACTTATCGAGCCAACTTAGTCATTCCCCTACTCCTATAACAAGAACTCAGGGGAGCTCTCTTGCAAACTATTCTTGATGTGTCGTTAGTTTCTCTTGACTCGGTGAGTCGGCAAGAATTTCAAATATTGACCATAAAAGTGCAGCAAATGATATAGATGCTGGAAGTTTAGGTATAAGTTATGAAAAACTTGTAGACTCAACAATTGTAAAGTCAAGCTCAAATGATTCAAAACCTCCAAGCCCACTATACATAACCTCCATCTCAAGGTGGTAGGGGCAACACAGCTTAGGGAGCATTGGCCCGCTATTGGAGTGTTAGGTTCATAAAAGCTATCCGACTCAAACCTGTGTATAGATCTGAGGAAATAGTTATCAATGTTTGATACGGGATAAACAACATTTAAGTTAACACAATTTGGGACCTATCCGAATCGTTAGCAACCGAAAGGTCAAATCCAACAAGCTTCACTTCACTTGACCTCCTCGAGGCGGATCTTAGTTTTCGTACCTCAAAGGACCAAGTGGAGAGAAGCTATCAAATCTTCGAAGATACCTTGGAGGGCTTTCTATGATCGGACGATATTTTCCACTCACTTCGGAACCCTGAGTCTTCTCTAGAGAATACCCTCACGGGATAGTGCTTCCAATGGTGGATCAAAGATAGATTAGCTATGAACAAGCGCCATCCTCTTCTTGGAGAAAAATACCACCTACCCTCCCCTAAGTTTCATTAGGCTTAAAAAGCATTGCAGAACATTTTTGCAGAGGGTATGACACCTTAGCAATCGCCAGGGTTCAGAACGCAGTGACTAATCTCATTGCGTTCGGGGCTAATTGGTTGGGTGCAAGGTCAAACGTGGTCAATACGACTGAAGTAAAGCTATCTATTGGATATCTAAGCCCTCCTTCGAACATCTCCCAAAATGTTAAAAAAGACATGTCTGAATTATTGCTTAAGAGCATAGCTATCTTGTTCTAAGCTTCATATGTCCATCTCGACACCATTGAAAAATCTGAATATTTACACTAAGTTTTCTACCTTCTTTTCCTTAAGGGTTTGCTCAGACATCCAAATACAAACTGAAGGAAATCCCTTGCCACCTAATAAGGCACACAACGAATGAGTCACAAAAATATTCAAAGAGACTCACAATCTAGGGCTTGAAATAAAGTTTGAGCATGAGACATTTGAGCCTCTAATCTAAGGAAATTATTCTAACACCTCGCGCAGGAAGTTCCCATCGCTTTGTTGAAGGCAAAAACTTGAGTTACTAGGTCAAGGGTTGACCCAAAACTCAACAGATTGGTCAGTAAAAATTAAATTCAGCACATAAGCCACAATTTAGCATTATTCCAAGATGAAATAAGGGTCCAACACTTGTCCCAAATCACAAATCTAGGTTTTAAACATACCAAACTCTAGTTTCTAATTGTCCGACCCCAATTTTTGAATTACTTCAATGAAGTGCTAATTGGGAATGAGCAAGAAAAAGGGAAGGCAAAGGCACCCAAACCTTGAGACTTAGAAGAGAAAGCGGCGCCCTTCGTAGCTAGAGAAATTAGGATGGCTTGGTTAGAGACGGCAGAGGGTACAATAGTGACATTTTCGGAGTTGGTGTCCTGGCTCACCATTGAAAATGAGGAAAAAGGTCGAAGAAGAAAGGAGATTAGAGTTTGTATTTGAGAGTGAAGGGGCAAGCAAAAAGTGAGATCGCTACCCTCAATCCTATTTTTGTAATCTCACAGAACCATGCGATGAACAACATGTGGCTAAATCTGAGCCACATCTGAAGAGTTGCGTCATTTCATGCTAGATCTTTGAATCTCAATGGACGCATTTTAAAATCCTAAGAGTCGACCGTCGGTGTAATTTGTGAAAGCAGTATTTTGAAAATGAACGAACGCATGATTAGACAAAGGACATCATCATTAAATAAGGACAGTTGCTTGCCTCTCGAAAAAATTTGTGAGAAATGAATTACTTTTTGAAGGTAACCTCAAACCCCAAGATTTGGAGCCTCGATGCTTGGGCTCAGGGAGCATTGATAATACATTGAAATAAATAAACCGAGTTAAGAATTGGTAAGAATCAAATGCAAAGACTAAATGGCGAGTCAAATTACAAAGGTGAGGTATCTATTTACCCCGAGATGAGAGGGGCTCGATTGGTCTCTATTGAGTTTTAGGTGTCTTAAACTCGAATTAAAATTTGAGTTAAAATTAAAATTTAAAGTTGGATTTAGATTTATGATTGATTTGTAATACTAGGAGTTGTAATTAGAGTAAAACTCAGACTCAATAAGAGTCTATAAATATACTATAATATATAGGGTTTAGGTGTAGTATAGTATTGAGATTGAACTAGAGAGAAATAGAGAGAGATGAATAGAGAGAATAGAGAGAAGAAAAAGAGAGAAAGTGTCGGCTCTCGTGTGTGGGTCTTTCTAGTGCTTCTTGGTAGTCTCTCGTGGTGGTTCCTCGTGGTATTCTCTTGGAGATTTTCTCTGAAAGTGGAAACATTGCTAAGACTTGGTTAAAGAGTTTAGTTGAGTAAGAAAGAATAAATTCTTTTTTGTAGACTCTTGTAAAAGTCTTTTTTTATAGTGGATCTTTCGCTGTCTTATCTTGTTATTTTCTTTTATCTTGTATTACTTCTCGTTTCTTATATTGTTTGAGAACAAGGTGATTCATGAACCTTCTGCTGCGAATTCTAATAGGTTTCTACACCGAGTTACACGAATCTTGATATATTCAATCACAAAGGTTATGCCTATTTCATGGCTCTATCAAGCTAACATGTCTCGAAGATCAAATAACAAAGAAAGAATAATTATAAAAACTAATCTTCATATTCAAATCTACGAGAAAATCCCGAGAGATGTGGGATTTAAGATCACCCATTACGAAAAACTTGGTAGAGGTTATAATGCTGAGATTGTTGGGATTGAGGTACATCCGCACCCCATAAATAGCTCAGTCTCCAAAAAAATAAGGATTAATATTCGGTTATACATTCTATTCTTATTGTTAATATTTATTCTAATTTGAGCGTCGGGACAACAAATGACTAGAGTTTTTAATGTTTTATTCATAATTTTTTTCTATCCAGAATGACTAGAGAGTGGTCTAACAAATAAAGTTCTCAAAACGTTATAAAAATTAGAGCCGATTTCAAAGTAGGTTTCATCAACAAATATAGATTTCTTTCTCCATTCTCTGAGTGGCGTGTGGATTGGTAAATTCCCAAGTGTGCAGAAGAAAGGTGAATCAATTTTTTTATGGATGAGAATCAATATTTTTTTGGCATATGCAACAATTTCTAAGAAGAGTTTTGAAAAGAATATTCGTGATTTTTCTTGAGTTGAACTGTAAAATATTCTGACCCATCACGAAACACCCAAATGAATACACAGATATAAATTTTGGTTTCATCTATACTATCATCCAGTGTCATATAAATATCAATCAGACAATCAAATTTAAATTACTTACTACATATTGAAAATGTCTGATCCGAATTATACAAATAAACTTATCTTTAAAATAAATTAATAAATAATCTATAAAACTACACGACTAATATAATATTTTCATAATATAACCATGCTGCAGTGGCACTACGTTTCATTACAGGTCGTCAAGTTGTTCATTAGAGAGCAACTACCGGTTACAGAGGAGTTCAAAAAAAAAAAAAAAAACTTTTGGAGGAAAATTTTCCTTAAATAGGAGAAATATAATCTATTCTCTTTTTTAAAAAAAAAAAAATGGAAAACGAAGAAGAGCTTATCAGCTTTTAGCTGGTAGTGGCAGTTTCCTCAGCCGCGCCTGGATCATCGGCATTGCTTCACTCGGGAAAAACCTCACGCAAATGGGCGGCATAACCTTCTTCAACGCCGTGGCCACCAGAGGCCACAACGAGTCTCCCAGAAGGAACCCGGTCACCGTCGGCAGCAGCAGCATCTCCGCGCTCCTCCTGTTCGTTTGCTTCCACAAGAACGTCGCCAGGGTCCCCAGGCACATGTCCAAGATGTAAGACGGTTCGATGTAGAACGGTATGCCGACGGCAGTCGGGACCGGGATGTAATCGTAGGCGCGCCACTTCCTGTGCTTGGCCACCTTCCTCGCCACGTTCATCCCGAAGGCCGCCAGGAAGACGGAGATCCCCAGCTTGAAGATATTCTTAGGCAGGCCTTTCATGCCTTGAGTGCTGATCACAGCAGTCCGTCTGTAGAACATGGCGAAGGGAGAACGCAGATCCGGGTTGCCGAAGTCCGGCGATGAGTAGAAGACCCAGAAGACTAGGGGGCAGATGATACAGCCCATGGCCGTGCCGGCGATTTGCGCTATGAAGATTGACCGCGGGGCGGTCAACGTCATGTAGCCCGTCTTCAACGAATTCATGAGGTCGACCGCCGAGGACATGACGGGGATGACGACACCGCAGGCCACTAGGGCGCCCAGCACGCCCCCGTTTTCCAAGCCGATTAAGCCTCCGATGATCAGGAGGGCGAATTTGCCGTAGTGGAGGGCGAAGGATATGTCAGACAAGCCGGCGCCATAGGAGTTGCAGAAGTTGAACACGGGCGCGAGGAAATAGGCGATGGCGACGTATATTGGCTCTATCTGAGGAAAAATGAAGGGGATGGCTACGACGGAGACGGTCCCACAGAAGAGGAAGCCGCCAACGGCAATGGGCATGGGGACGCTACCTTTGAGGAACACCCGGGCGCGGCAGCGGTCGTCGTGGTTCATCTGGGCCAGAAGCTCGGTGTCGGGGGACGACCGCTGCTCTTGCAACGGGACGATGAATCCTTTGGGCTTGCGCTTGATGTACGCGTCGTAGAACTTCCGGGACATGATGTCGCAGATGTGGAAGACGCCGTCGCCCACAAACATGGACACCGACATGATCATCTTGTAGCCGAAGAAGCCACGAATGTTTCTGGAGTCGAGATCGGGGGGGTACCATTCTCCGGCTTTGCTTTGGAGGTAAGGAAACGCCAACCCCCATGACAGAATGGCTCCGATGAGCATCGAGACGCTGATAATATAGGGGCAGATCATCCCGACGCCGATGAACGCTGGGGTAGTTGTCAGGTTAAACCTGTCTCCAAAGAGCAAACCAAATTCTTGTTGCCATGGCGCCGGAGAATTACAATTCAATTCAGGGAGCTTAAAACCTCACCTTTTCTTATTCGCGTTTAGCCCGAACGCAGGAAAAGGATCAAACCCGCATTCAGTTCCGGCGGTGAAGAACCATTTAAATAACGACCACAGTATGCTTCCGCATGCAGATTCTAACGTAACCAGCAGCTGCTTCCTGAGACTCAGTAGCACAGTTTCCTTCGCCATTAAAATCATTTTATTTCGCGTTTGTTCTGGAAAGCCATGATCGAAAACTCCTCTGCAGTTTCTAATAATTACCTCACCAACTTGACGGCGCCGGGGGAGGTTGGCGGAGTGTGAAGGTTGTTGATAATGTGAGCAGCGACCAAGCCCGACGGATACAGCAGTTTATGCTCGAGGAGCAGCAGCTGAGGAGTAAATCATATAGCGTTGGTATGTAGATAGATATATCGCTCTCCAGCGAGCAGGATCGATGTGTTTTTTTAGCATACCTTCGCCATTGGAATAGTGATGAACAAGCCAATGAAATTGACCATGAGGAGGAAGACTATAATCCATTCTCGCTCGAGTTTGATCCAATTCTTGCTGTCTCTTCCTATTGGAAATGCCATCGCCCGCTTCTCGTCCATTGCAACCAAGTAAGTTCCAAACCCACCTGTCCGTCAAATATTTACCATGAAGCCAATGTTTGATGTGTAACATGCAAATGCGTTGAGAAAGATACCGTTGATGCCTACTCCTACGAAACCGAGGAGGCAGGTTTGCAAGATGGCGGTCTCCTGGCGGGTGAGGGGCTTCCTGAGGAGGCCGCCCATGTCGATTACCGAAGTCCATGACTTGAGGGAGATAAATGCAAGCACGGAAACCGGGACGTTAAAGTTGGGGCTGAAACCGGAGAAGGTGAACTTCATGAAAACGAAGGTTAGCAACGTGCCGAGAATGACGCTGATGGCGAAGACCCGCACCGTGAGTGGTTCATACCATTCGAAGACGTCGACCCCGTCGAACCGGCGCTCAACTGAGGTTTCGTTCCTCTCGGCCATTGCATTGGCACCGGTCCGCCTGAGTCAGAGGAGGTTGAGGATGACCGGAAGAGGCTAGTGGAGATGCCAGGAAAGAAACGGGAGGGAGGAGAGAGTTTTTACTTATTGTTCTTATATTTTAACTTTGATCTCATGAAAGAAAAGGAGAGTGTCTTCTTTGAATGGTTTGGCGCATAAATAGCGATGGAAGAGGTGTTTTGTGGCAGGGAGATGAAATTTGGTGTGGACATGAGATGACCATTGATTCGGAGTATGGTTATCAATGCTGTCCAAGCTGTACTAGACGTTGAAACGGACGAATCGGATTGGGTCCTACCCTTGCAGTGAGCAGTCCAGGCCTTCGAATGTCTGGATCTCTCAAAGACACTTGGGAACCGTTAAATTTCGGTCAAAATCAAAATCAGTAATTTTTTTAATTTTAAATTTTTTATATATTATTATTATTAAATTAAATTATTATAAAAAATTAAATAATTTTTTAAATTTTAAATTATTATAAAATTAATTTTAATAACAAAAAATATTAATTTATAAAAATAATTTATTAATCTTGATCTTGATTGGCTGTTACAGTCTAAAATTGATCTCACAAGTCACAAGCCAATTGCAGTCTGCTTTTTCCCAAAAAAAAAAACAAGAAATATTTATAATGCTACAATTTATAGTACAACAACAAAGTCGCAACAAATGAAAATTCATTCACATCACCCACTGCGTAGAGGGCAAACAATGATAAACATATCCAATGTAAATTAAATTCTGCCCATAAAATGTATGACATGCAAAGTGAGCAGGCAGTTTCAAGACCTACGGAGAAGTTTATCAGGACCATGGTCATTGAGCATCTCTCCATATGGACCATCTACTCCGGTTGTCCGAGTATCTTGCACAATTTGGAAGACCGCTTTCATTCAGTTCGTCACTCCGAGAACAGCACAAATCTGCATCATGTTTTTGGGCATCTGCTCGATACACCAGATTATAATACTTGGGATGATCCAGAAAGGCCACAGATTTCCACATAAGCTTGAAGGCCTACCAAAATTAATAAATTAAATTAATAAAACGATCAAAGTGCATTTGAGAACTTAAGCTGCATAAATGGAAGGATATCAAGAATGCATGTGCTGTTCAAAAAATGAGGCCGCGTCCTACTCCTATCTGAATGTCTTGGCATATGGTAGCAACCCCATATCTAAAGCATCCTCAATGTATAATTCAATCAGTGAGAAAATGAGAAACATGGATATCTTAGCAATATATTAAAACATATGGAAAATTGACAGTTCAAATGCAACTAAAGACCAGGACATAGTCTTCGCTTCTCTCCGCCCATTTAGCATCAATCATCTGTTCGAATAACGCCCTCTGCACATCACAGAGATCTGCCCCTGCCAATGGACTAGCTTGGATGAACTGTGCATCTTTTGACATAAAGAGACGAAAAATTGACTCACAAAGTCAATTCTGAAATATAGTAAGAAAGTTCATTTTCCAGTGACCCTTAGATTGGTGATCTTTTTTGAGAATGAGCTCTGAAGCAGTGATGTTCACTCAATATTTGAGAAGCATTTTATTAAAAGATCACTATGGGAGGAATGACATGGCTTTTTATTAGTTAGGAAGCTGAAATTAATTAATGAGTTCCCAACCTCCTATGTGGACAAGGTGGTATGTTTAAGCATACACAACATCAGTTATGAAACAATTGAAAATCAACTAGACCATTCACAAATATATTTCAATTGGATCAGAAAGAAAAAGTGGCCAACCAAAGCAACAGTGAGAACATTAGCGAGAAAGGACTATAGCATAGAAAGTATCACAAGAGTGAGTCAGTTCAGTTCCGCCGTAGAACACTTGAATTGGTTACAATTCCAGAAATCAGCAATATCAATTTTGGCATATACTCCAGCTAGTCAGCCATTCAACACTAATATTCCATTGACAGCTTAGGGATTATTTTATGAGTTAAGAGTGAATAGCTCACCACGTGGATTATTATTGAAATTCGCAACGAAAATTTCACAAATCACCTTATTCTCAAACAATACAAAATATGCGAATTAATGCAACATAAAAGAAAATAACAAAAAAAGACAGTGAGAGATCTACTATAAAAAAATTTTACAAGAATCTATAAAAAATATTGTACTTTTTTTAACTCAATTCAATTCTTTTATCAAATTTTGGCAACACTTCCACGTTTAGAGAGAATTTCAAGAGAACACCACGAAAAGCCATCACGAAAAACGAAAAGCACTAAAAAAACCTATACACGAGAGTCAACACACTCTCTATTTCTCCTCTCTCTATTATTTCTATTTCTCTCTCTCTATTTTTCTCTAATTCAACGTCAACACTACACCATTAAACCCTATATATTACTAGAATACTTATAGGCCTTTATTAATTCTAATTTTTACTCTAATTGCAACTTATAGTATTACAAATCAATTATAAATCTGAATCCAACTTTGGATTCCTATTTTAACTCAAACTCTAACCTGAGTTCGAGATACCCAAAACTCAACAATCTCCACCTTGACTTGAATTTAGGTGTGCTATCATCACGAAATTTTTACTATCATCTCTCATCCAACCTCTCTCTCTGGGCTACTAATTTATTCAGCTAATCGAAAGACACAAACTCGAGTTAACCTCAAATTCGCTCTTCATACCTACAATCTTGTATTTTTTTAGAGGTCTTCGAATGAACTGTGTCTTCTGCAATAATAAAAATAACTCGAGAAGAACGTCTATCTCCCGAGATAAAGGAGAATGTCTGCTCCCCCATTCTTCCTTTAAACCCCTCACACTCCTCCGGCCATGCTCCAAACCCCAATCTTTCTCCTCTTACTCTTCTCTGCCGTTGCCGCCAACCAGGGCATCAACCTCGACAACCGCACCGCTCTCATTGAGCCACCTCACATCATGCCTAAGCGCGACCTGCTTAATTCGCACCTCCACCACCAGCCTCAAAGCTACTGAAGAGAAGAGCATCAACACTTGCAAGCCAATAAAGAAGGGCAGCTTCACCACTTCCACCGTCTCCAAGCTGTGTACTGCAGAAGCTCCATCTTCCCCGACCAAGCCACTTCGACCTCTGTTTTCTTTTCGCCGAAGCACCATCAAGTGGCCAGCATCACCTCTCCTTCTCCTTTGCTCGCTAGCTCACCGCCATTGCTCGCCGATCGAAGCCGACTGTCGCCACTTGCAATCGGATCAGAGCCGTCCTCACCCATGCGCCATTGCCCGAGGCGAATCTGACCCGGATCTGATTGGACTTGAAGGAAGAGGGGTCAACCCCTTGCTACGGTTTTGCCCATATTGCGTACAACCAGTTCCGGCTAGAACAGCCAATTTTGGCCAAATCCCTCTAGATCTCGGTCAGAACTCCGCCAATTTTGACCAGATCTCTTCATATCATGGTCGGAACCCTGCTGAGACAGCCAAGTGCTCGTGATGCATTGCATTGCCATGTTTCTTGTACTTCGATCACTGGTTCGTCTCAAAATATGGTCGCTGTCAAGCTATGAGCTCCGTCAAATCCATACACAGTTGTCTCGTTTCACTGGCTACCCTCTCATCAAACTATGTCCGCAACTTGCTTGCATGCCTAGTATTGTGCACTGCTCGCGCAAGACCACCGCCGTAGCGCTACGCAACCCCCTTGTGTAGCCACCATCACATCACCTTCCAGTCGTTACGCCACTTATCGCACAACCTTAATCATCTCATAACCTCGCTATGTCCCCCTCTCTACTGAAGAACCAACTCCAATTACAATCGTATTACTTCGCAGCTCACTGACCTGAGTTCTGCCTTCTGCGCACGCATGTGTCCTATTCCTACACTCGCTGATCTTCATCTTCCAACTACTTGACCATATTGAGTCCTAGTTGAGACACCCTATTGCACCTTATCAAAGGCCACTCGTCACTGATCTGGGCGTTAGTCGCCATCAACTGAGAGTCCTACATGACCCTTCATTGGCCTCTCCCACTCCGGTCGACCCACGCCTTGCGTGGTCCTTTGCCAATTTACTCTCGTGCTCCCTCTAGTGAGCACTGCTAATTTGTTACCGCGCCTCACCTAACCTTCCCTCTTGCTCGTTGACCGGAGCTACCGTCACCAATCGGAGCTCCTCGCGCAGCTTCTACCTAGAGTAAAAACTTTGTCATCTTACTTATTTGCTCCTAAACTCTAATATCATTTATTGAAATTCGCAACGGCAAATTCACAAATCATATTATTCGCAAACAACATAAGAAACGAGAATTAATACAAGATAAAAAAATAATAAGAAAAGACAACGAGAAATCCACTATCAAAAACTTTACATGAGTTTATAAGAAAAACTGTATTGTTTTTTACTCAATTAATTTTTTTACCAAACCTCAGCAATGCATTCACCTTCAGAGAGAATTTCCAAAAGAACATAATAAAAAATCATCACGAAAAACTACCGAAAAACACTATAAAGACCCACACACGAAAGTCGACACTTTTGCTCTTTCTCTTCTCTCTATTCCTCTTTCTCTATTTCTCTCTAATTCAACCTCAACACTATATCACCAAATCCTATGTATTATTAGAATATTTATAGACCCTTATTGAGTATGAGTCTTACTCTAATTATTAATTCTTAATACTATAAATCAATTATAAGTTTGAATTCAACTTTGTATTCTTACTTTTAACTCAAATTCTAATTTGAATTTGAGGCACTCAAAACTCAACAAATTACAATTGTAAATAGTCCACAATGTATGAGAACAATATTAAGAACATAAGTGCTCTATATGCATTTAAAATACATCAAATCCAAGAACTATGCAGTCGCCATTTACCTGCCAGGATATCCAAATTGCAACCTTATGGGGCATCAGCCAAAAGTACAGTGCCAAATCAAGAGCAGTGCATGAAGAGTTGATTCTTGTTGCGCTTAGAGTAGCAGTAAAGTACTTCCCAAGTGCGGGATGCTGAACTGAAATTGCAAAAGAAAGCTCAAGCCCTGGTGAAGTAGCACGGATATTCCAGTTTCCCAACATATCCTGCAATCAGTGTCAAGACAAGAGAAAGACAAGAGAAAGCTATGACAGAAGTGTGACATGCGAACTATATAGAAGCAAGGGGCGCCGAAGATGAACAACATACCATGAAAGGGCTGACATGAAGTGGCTTGGCAATCGTATCCGATTCCGGGTTGAAACTAAACAGCACCTTCTCCCCCCACGGCGTGTTTGTGACCTGAACGCAATAAAACAATCGAAAATGTTTCACAAATTCGCAAGAACCAATTCACAAAATTAAATGGCACAAAGGAATCCCTCCCAACCTCAGCGATACACATCTTGAGCCAAGTCGAAGACTTTCCATCGTGCTCCTCGCACTCATAGCAGTAGTACACACACAGCGGGTTCTGCTCGTACCCGACGCTCGCCGGGATCGTTAACAAAAGCGTGGAGCAAGCAAATCCCAAACAAACAAAAAACCGTTTGAAAGCCAAATCACGCCTCTAAATCCGGAGAAATCGATAGTTGTGGTGGTACAGGATTACACCGGGCCGTTGGCGGCGGCGACCTCGCAGGCTTCAGCGGCGGCGAGGTGGGATGGCTGGGGGGCGCGGTCGAGGTCGATGAGGGCGTAGCGGACGGGGTACTCGAAGGCGTGGTGGGCGGGCCGGAGGCGAACGTGGCGGACGCGACGCTTGTAGATCTGGACGGCGTCGCAGGCGGCGGAGGAGGTGCCTCAGGAGAAGAGGTGGCGGAGGGAGCGGAGCGCGAGGAAGAAGGAGAGGAAGGCGGAGGTGAAAAATGTGGCGGCGATGGAGGCGAAAAGGGACAGCGCCTTCATCGCTTTTCTCTTTCCCCGCACTATCTTATCCGACGCTCTTCGAATGAGCAACGAATTGGGCAGGATGGCGACTGGATTCGAAACGGGCCGCCCACATCCAGCCCATTGGGCCGCCTTAGCTCTAGGAATTGGGGATCACATGCTAATGCATAACACATAACCAAAAAGGAGTAGAAATAACAGAGCGAGGGGGGTTCATGCCAGTATGCAAATTTTCAGGGCGTTATTTGTAAGTTTTCAATAACCCAAATATAAGTACTACGGGTGTTTTTCTGCCAAAATGTTCCCCTCGTATTTTCGGTTCGGCCAAAATGTTCTCCGCTGTATTCGCCGCTCACAGTAATCACAGGAAGGAGAAGAAGACAAGAAAAACTATGAGCGGCGGATGTACGCACGCAATTTTTTTTTTCCGTCTTCCTTCACTGAATTTCCTACCTGATGACGAAGTTTTTTATGTGAAAAACCTCAAATGATTTTGTCTGTTTTATCTGCTGCTGTGACATTAGATTCGTTGTCGGAGTTCCTCGCTGTTGCCGTCGAGGCCGCCAAGATCGCCGGCGAGGTTTTATTCCCTATAGTTTCTTGTCTTGTTAAAAAATCTCTAATTTGCTTCATCCTTTCTCTTCGTTTTGTTCTCAGACTATCCGCCAAAGATTCTACAGGACGAAGCATGTAGAGCACAAAGGCCAGGTTCCATGTTTCTTCTATTCCCCTTTCTCCGCAATTTAAAATGGAGAAGGAATTCATGTTTTCAAAGTCGTCTGATTTTTCACTAGAAATTTGGTGAAATCTGAAGTAACAAAATACAAAAGTTAGGAAAGTCTTAGCTTAGATTGTGCATATGATGTATTTATCAATCTAATTTTTGGGGGCAAAAAGTTGTGACTCAATGGTTTGAGCTTATTGAATAGGTATTCATGTTCTTGAGCTGATCCTGCATTTGATCTGGTAATCCGAGTGAAATTTTGTCTTTGTCACTTTCAGAGTGATCTATTGTTTCTCCAAGAATGCAGTTCAGGCAGATCTATTGTTTCTTGAAGAATGTAGGTCAACGATATCTTTTGTTTATCCAAGAATGCAGAAAACCAAATCAGCATTGGTCTGATCCATACTGATGTCAGTAGGGATTAGTAATGGTCCTATATTGGGTTTTTCATCTACAAAATATTTATACAGAATCTGAAAAGTTCGGAGAAATTAAGTAAATTGCAAAACACCTGTAAGGCCCGGTGGGGCCAGTGGGCCAGTAGGCAGGCAATGGGCCTGTAACTGGTAGCAGTTGTCTTTAGTCCCACATCGACAAAGTGTTGGAGTTGAGACTGGGCTAAATATGATGATTGTCATAGACTCAACAATGAGGCCTTTTCCCAGGGAACTAGGAAAAACAAAATCCTGGAGTCGGGTGGGTCGTGGGCCGCAGGCGCCTAGGAACAATATCGTACTGGGTCAGGGGCGTCACAGTTGACCCACTTGATGAGACCACCAATTTTGTTCATGGGTAATAAAACATATTTTTATCTTTATTCCATCTCTAATAATATGGTGATAATGTGATTTTACTTGCAGTTATCCATTTCTGTGCCTATCTATCGGCCTTACAACTGGAAGAGTTCCTTTGATTGGGGCTGTCTACAATCCAATACTCGATGAAGACATATATGTGTCTAATAGTGCAGATATGGTAAACCTTTGATTTTTTTTTTTTCATGTTTTTTACTTGTAGCTCTTCACTGGAGTCAATGGACAAGGTGCATTCCTGAACGGAAATCCTATAAAAGGTAACAAGCGATTTTCTTCGCTAATCAAACTGATCTTTTATTGGGTCCATGAAGAATGTTCAACTTAAGTAGTAACTGTTTATATTCTGAAATGCTTTCAGCATCATCCCATACTGAACTGGTGAGGTCTCTTCTTGCAACAGGAGTAAGTTTGTCCTCTGTATGAGTGGGTCATTTGCAACTATTTGTTTTCACTTGTGGAATTTTTGTTGATTCTTAGATGATTTAGTGGCGAACAAGTTTCATGAAAACTTACATTTTGTCAGGTTGGAACCACATGGAATAAATTGACCATAGACACCACAACCAACAGAATTAATGGATTGCTATTCAAGGTTCTTCCTTCGCTTATTCTCTCTTGAAAAGATTGTCTCACATCAGATTCTGTAAATTGTTGCTGGTAGGTGAGGTCCCTTAGGATGAGTGGCTCTTGTGCTCTGAACCTTTGTGGCATTGCTTGCGGCAGGCTTGATATCTGTTACCATCTTGGATTTGGGGGTCCTTGGTATGTCTACAGAATTTTATTCTCCTTATTCAAATGATACATTTGCTTTATCTTCCTTGAGTATTGATTTTCTAGACTTGCTTTCCTCAGGGATGTGGCTGGTGGAGTTATTGTTTGAGAAGCTGGAGGTCTTGTGTTTGACCCATAAGTTCTTGATGGTGCATTGGTGTTATTACTCCCCTCAAATCCAGTAAACAAGTTATATTTGGAGTAGTGAGTAGTTACTCTGATGAAAGGGTAGTAAGATAAATTACTTCCTTTTCCTCTTGGATTTTTTGAGAGTTTCATCCAAATGAGTTAGTGGAAAGGAGTGTGCTGCTTCTCTTTACTCTTAGAAGTTTCATTGAAATCTAAGTTTACTCTTTACTCCAAAACCCTGTCCTTTTGTTTCAGTGTTTATTAGCAGCTGTTGATGAATTTGTCTGCAGGTTTGGAGGAGAATTTGATATCATGTCCGGGTGGCAGCATCAAATAGCCATTTGAAGGATTTGTTTATAGATGCATTAAGGGAAGCTGAGAAGGATCATCAGTCCTGAAAGCCGAGTATGCTTTCCTAAATATGTTGTGATTGGAGACTTAATTTTGTAGTGGACATCAAATCACTGATCAATTGCTATATTTATGAATTTGCCTGGTAGATTTGCAATAAAAGTTCTCGAGCTTTATTAACACTTCTGAGAACTATAACAGATGCTGCAGTAGGAATCGGATTTTGAGACTAGAATATTGTCAAGTGCATTATTATGATGAAAGACCAACCATGAAAATGTTTTAAGTCAGGTGTAGTACTTACCCTCCTTTTTGTAATGTACTGAAACTCTCAATGTTTATTTGATTACAGGTGTTTTTCCCGCAAAAGTAGTTGTAACATGCGGTACATGTTATGAGAATAGAATATTGTGAATGGCTTTCCATATTGGAACTTGAAACTTGAAAGAGAGATTGTTCTCTGCCAAAAACACACACTGACACAAAATTCAGATTCAAAATTCCATCAATCATAGTTGAGTACAAGATGAAAAAATAAAATAGAGGCAATCAGTTTGCAAAGTATTTCACAACGACAAACAAACAGGGAAAAGAATGGACAAGAAACACCAAAAAGGACCTGAGCCAGATCCCGAGGCAACGCACCACTCAGCCGCATTTGATCCTGTATCTTTGAATTCCAAATTGTTGTACCATGCATTGGTGCCTTTTTATTCATATGCTGGTATGAATGCAGCGCGCCATGAATGTTCATCATCAGGCACAGGAGTTCTGCTCTTCTCCACAATCTCGGACTCATGGAGGTAGAAGGGCTCTAGTGCAGATTCTGGTAACCGGCTCTCAGCCAGATAGTGTTTCATTGTGACCATTTCCATCGCGTGTTTCCTCTTCAGCTTCTCCATTTGCTTTCTCAGTTTCTCATTTTCTTGCTGAGTTCTGTCATACTTCTCCTGCATCGAAGGTCATTTTAGTTTTAACATACTAGAAAACATTGTCTGCAAAGAATCTTGAGTGGTGGCATAACTGACCTCGCATAAGGAAACAGCTTCCTCTGCTTCTCTCAGTCTCACGAGAAGCTCCCCGGCAGCGTGCACGGCTTCTGCTGTGTCCCTGAGCTGGATTTTGAGCTCCTTGTTTTGTTTCTTCAGATGAGTCCTTTCTTTTTCTCTCTCAACTCGCAACGTGGAGAGCTCCGCTGCAAGAGCCTCTGCGAAAGCAGAACCCTTTCCTTTGGCTCCTGCTTTCTGAGCAGCCTTCTTCACCTCAGCAACTCCTTCCATGACTTTCCTGTGCCTCTCGTGCAAGTCGTCGTGCTTCTCTTGGAGCTCCACATAGTGCTCAATGATCCTCGCATGACCAAGGATGGCGCGCTGCAGTGCGTCATCTAACTCTGCTGAGCATTTCTTTTCCATACTGAGCTCAAGCTCTTTCTTCTCAGCACGCAGACGGCTTGATTCCAGGTCTTGCCTTAGTTCTTCGGTTAGACAAATCCACCTGCTCTCTGACTCGGTCCACTTTTCTCGCACTTTCTCAAGTTCATCTCCACCCTCCGCTTTTAAAGTGTAGCCAGTTCTAATTTGCTCGAGAAGGGAATCATCTCTGGAAGCAGTTGTGTAGGACTTCAGTTGGCTCTTTAGGCTTTGGATCTCGTCAAGAAGTGCTTCCCTCTCACTAGAATCAAAAGAACGCTTATCAATCTCGCTTTGAAGTTCGTTCTTGCCATTTGAAGCTTGAGGGTGAGCTTTGTGATCACCATCCAATAGCTGCATACATATTCATCAGATCGTCATAAAGCAACAAGAGCTGGACGTAAAATATCAAAACAAATGAATTACGAAGACACACCGCTAGTTCAAACTAGTGGATAGTAAGCCAAGACGGTAAACATAAATTTAAGTGAAAGCTTAATAACGTACCAGGAGCACTTGTGCTTTGGGCTCTCCAGATGTCTCTGCAGCATTGGCTGGTACAATCTCCAAATTTGAGTTGTTTACTAGTTCACTGCCACGAGCTTCCACCTTTCTGCAAGTTGAGCACAGGAACGAACGAGTGCCTAACTCATCAGGTAAAGTCTGCACCGCAGCATCAACCCTGTCCACTATTTGGCGTGAAATTGTTGCAAAATGATCAAATGAAAGACCAAGAAATGGTTTTCTTGAAGCTGAATTTCGCTGATGATAGTCTATAATCTGCAAGCCTCGGTGAAGGCTGGCAGCCAAGGATTCTGTTGGGCTGATTTTGCTCGACTGCAGAGAGGCACGGAGTGAATCTCTACAGTTTTTTGAGGGCATTTCAACTACGTTGGACTTTGGGCTTTCTGGTCCACTGCCACTGGTATAAGATGAAGCCATGATGCCTTTCTTCAAGTTTTTACCAGTTTTAGGAGACTCAGATAAGGTTGGATCATGAAGAGGAAAGCACTTTTCTGTTATAATCTTCGGAAGATCTCGCAGATGAGAATCTCTGACACCAGAAGAGAAGTTCTCACAGGTTAAATGAGTATCGATTTGAACACTACTGTCATCACCAGGCATTTCAGATTCAGGTATTTCAAGATGTAATTCCTCTTCAGTTTTAGTTTCTTCACATTTTCCTTGTTCAGTGGTTGGAATGGAGTTTGTACTTTCCAATTCTTCTGTTGCATCATCTTCAACGGAAGACTGTACATTGTGCAATTGGGTGCATAGTTCCTTCACATCATCCTCATCGACATCCATTTCCTCTTCCGAATTGATATCAATGTGGGGTAAAATCAAAGAGCGATTGAGGCTTACTCTCAATTGGTTCAAGCTCTCTCGGGCACTGCACCCATTGAAGTAACCAACACTACCTATGATTGAATTGCCACCATGTAATTTTTCTCTTATGAGTTCTTCCTGTGGTTGACCAGAACTAGGTGAGTAACTCTTGCTGAAAAATGTGTACCTTTTATTAAAAGAAATGTCAAGATAGGTGTACCTTTAGTTGACGAATCTGATCGCTCAAAACATTGACATGATCCTCTGATATTTCATTGATTACTGCCTTGTTTTGAATGCATTTTGCACGGGACCCAAACCTTAAAGTGCTTAAAGTTCCAGCTTTATGCCTGATTTAATTTAACGTGAAGAAAGTTCAGCTTTGGAGGAAAGCAAAATAGTTCTTTCATACACCATAATTCATGATTAAGTACCTCTCTTCTGGGGAAATGGCACATATATATGTGACTTTTGCATTGCCACCTAGCGATTCTTTTAGTAAATGTGTAAGGCAGGAATCCATATATTGAATCTTATAATCTTCTCCAGAATGAGCATCATCAGAGAGCACACTCACCGTCTTCCTGTGACATGAAATGAAGATGTTATGATATATAAGAATCCGTAAATAAATTATGAGCAGCTGTTTTCCTATATGACGCAATAACTCAATGATCACGCATCTAGTTCTTAGATAAGTCGGATTAAATACTGATTTTTTCTAATAATTTGACAGAAGAAATGAGAGACATTTGACAAATCTCTGTCATGCTGAAAGATTGTGGTGAAGTTCTTCCAGCACAAGATGCATGATTGCAAAAGAAGGATAGCTATGGTAGATCCATTTACATAGTTTCATGATGAAAGACCATAAAACATACCCAAGCTTTGCCAGGGACTTCTTAACATGTCTGCCATCTCTTCTTATACATTTGCCAACAACATCCATATCCAGTCCAGCAAGATCAACAAGGCTGATCCTGCTAATCTTTGAACTTGTAAAATATTTTGATTGTGATTCCTGTAATGTTCACAAGATGTTATTACGTAATGCACTGCCAGAAAACTTAAGTATACTAAACTAAATTAATAGTTTGCCTCTATTTTCTGATGGCATACCTTGCACCAGGACTCAATAGTGCAAGTGAAGATAATATGAGACTGGGAACTCTTGGAGTTCACACTCGATGCACCAACTTTTCTAGTTGAGAGTCCCTGTAAGGTTCATGATAAATTTAGCACAAAATGACCAACAAGTGCCATAAGAAGTTGCCAGGCATTGTCTAAATTTTGTATCAGGTTTCAGGAACATAAATTTCGAAACAAAATCCGAGGTAAAAGATGCTTCAAATTTAACATCTATTGGTTCAAAATATTTGTAAGTATTTACTAAGGTTGAAAGCTTCGGCTAATAATTAGCCATCAGTATTTATTGAAAATTCCAACTATGTTAATCAGAATGGAGAAAACAAGATAGGAAGTATCTCGTACATTTTACCTTTACTAGAATTTGACTAACGTCCTCGACACTGGAGACATACTCATCAGTCAGGTTCGCAACATATAAGCCATTTTTAACATCATCTCGTATCTGATAGGAAGAAAAGAAAAAGAACTTGATTGTCATCTAAACACCTAGTTGAGTATCTATGACCAAAGGTACAGAGTAAATGAAGCTATTGCACACCGTATACCTTGAGGTCTCTCTGACCTGGATCGAGCAAGTCATTGATCTGTTCATTGTATATCTGTACACCAAGAAAAGAAAATTGATATACAGCAACAATATTAGACAAAAAGAAGCTAGATTATTGTGCAAGAATCTAACCTCAAGGAATGAGCACCGGCACTGATAATTAATTTGTTTTGCTTCTGCACGTTCCTGCTTCTGTAAGACCGACAAATCAAGAATAAATATATTAAATTAACAAGCTATAAGCCTTTGCCAGAACTGCTTGACTGCACCCAAAGGGCATTTGAATTTAAAATTGTGTGGCAACTTAAATACAAAAAACGCATACTTTTTGAATCGCTGAGAAGAGCATTTGGAAGATGCGAGGCACGAGTCCCTGGGAGCTATCAGTGGCATGAGCATCAAGCATGGCGCTCTGTGGCCCCCACATGGTGTAAGTCTTCCCGCTTCCGGTCTGTTGATCATCAATTCAAAATAATCCAATTTAACACATCACTAGTTAAGCTCAAATAGATCTAACATCGTGAGTAGTAGCTAGCTAATTGAAGTACCTGCCCATATGATACAACAGAAACATTATAGCCGTCCAAAGCATTTTGCACCAAAGGAACACCAACCAAATTGAAGACATCTTCCTGTGAAACAAGGTGGACAATTATACAAAGAACATACCATTTCATCAGATCTCTTCTTAAGTATGAAATTTCCAAATACCTGACTTGACTGAGGACCAAGAACGCTATCAAAATTGAACTTTTTATCACCTATCGAGAGCGAATCAGATGTGACTTTGCTGAAAATCTCATCCCCAGCTTTCACTTGGCCATTCACTGGCCTAATTCTCACCACAACCTGAATCAAGTTTTACTAATTTAGATAGAAATAACCATAAAAACTCGTTTTTGACCCAGAAAAGCAAATCAATCTGGCAAAAAGAGGAGACCTTGACGGAGGAGGAATCAAGGCGCTTATCAGATCTAGGGATCTCCTTCTCGACCGGAGCAGACTTCTTGAGCCGCGAGGGGGACAAGGTGGGGCGGTCGATCTGCAAATTGGGATGGGGAGGTGGGTTGTTTTCCCTTCCGGGACTGGAAATCGAGCGGGCCGAGGCGGATCTGACAACACGGAGAGGAGAAATCCGGGAATCTAGGGTTTGGAGGGGCTCCATGAGCTCTGGTGTGGGAGAGAAGGGGAGTGGAATTGGAGGAGAAATAGAAAGACGGGTCCATTTTCTGAATTTGAATTGGAGGAGCGTGGGAAGCTTTCGGTCTCGTGTTCCGCCGGAATCGGAAAGGCTCAGTTGAGTGCTGTTTCAGCAGAGCTAGGAATGGTTGCCACGTAGATGATCTGGTTGTAGTGATGTGGTATCGCGAGACATGTGACTTACCGCCGAATGAGCCGTTGGAGGTTTGATTTTTATTTTTAAAACGGTGATTTACATATAACCCTTTGCAAAAATGTGAAATTGTATATTACTCTTCTGAAATTTAAAAATTACATATTTCCCTTAATTAGATTTTTAAGTTAATATCTTTTTAAGGACGTTAAAAACACATGAAAAGTGTATATCAGGTATAGTCATCTAAATACAGATATTCAATCCTTTGAATTTAGCAAATATAGAATATAAATTATGTTGATCTAACTTTTACTCTTATTCTTTCTTGTTTCATCCTCATCTCTTTATCAAAAGTTAAAGATATCAAAATTCTCTGTCCTATCCACCGATTATCACTACCTCCAATGCACTCTCATTTGTGTCATCACCTTGGGTCTCTAGCATGATTTGTTTGTCTTTTGTACCATCTCCGATTTTATCTTTATCGATCTCGCATTCTCCATATCATCCTACCCCGCTAGCTTTACTTTCAGAGCCATGATTGATATCCACTCCTTCATCTCTAATTCCATTCTTTTCCTCCTCTTCCATCGCATGCTTTCAGCCTAGCCTCTTGTCCAACTAATTTGTCTTTTCCTTCCCCTTCACACCACTTTGTGATCCAATCCTTCCTCCTTTGATATCGTCTTCGCCATCTATGATCTCTAGATCTAACACAACTTCAAATCTCTCTCTTGTATGTTTATGTAGATGGATGGAGTATGTTTTTTGGTATTTTAATACAATACTTATGAAAATCGAGTGAGGCATAGATAGAGATGAATAGAAGAAAGTGGAGTGGTGAAAAGAGAAGATAATTTACAAACACCAAAGAATAAGAATAGAAGAAAATAATTCTATTTTTCAAACTTAGTTGATTAAAAACTAATCACGATTTAACTTCAAAATGAATAACACTAACTTATTTGTAATGAATGTGAAAATCTAAAAAATTATATGTAATTTTTAAATTTTAGAAAAATTATATGTAATTTTCTAAATTTACAAACAAGTATATAGAATCACCTTTTAAGACTCATCATAGTTTTAATGCATTTACTATAGTTGTCCAAGTGGTTATTTATAACCATAAAATCTTTATTACAATTATAAAATCTTTTTTATTATGATTGACTTATTATACTAAATTATTCATTATAGTAATAAAATCAAAGCGAATTATCTTACAATCTACATTGAGTCATTAATCACTGAATGACACAGAATTAACACTAATTATCTTTTAACATTAGCTTCCAGTATGTTATTTATAAAAATAAAAAATAAGTTTAATTGCATATACACATGAATTTTAATGCTGGCATAAGTTTTTTTAAAAATTTCTACTTCCACTATTGTGTCTCATACTTTAATTTAGAGTTTTGGCAAGTAATTATTTGCATATTTACATTACGATGAATTTATGAAAAACTATTTATCATATCACTATTTGTGTATTTCCATTATGGCTTCTATATCCAAATTGAAATTGGATCATATCTATCCATCTAAATATTTAAATTTTTGGATATAAACGGGATATGTTAGATGAAATTATGGAGATTTCAAAAATTATAGTGTTTCACAAAACCACAAAATATAGGGGCTTATTTGTAATATTTTCATTTCAGGGGTTGATTTGTAATTTTAAAAAAGTTAGGAACTTTATGTAATATTAGTTATAAGAACTTATTTATAAAGTTTTAAAACCTTCAAGATCCTTTTTTTGTAAAATTTTATTTGAAAAATGATAAATTTTGGAAATATTTGTAAATAAAATTCTTCAAGGAGTCTATTTATAAATATATAAATATTAAATTTGTGATTTAAAATTTTAAATTTTAAAATATTTAAGGTTCCTTATATAAAATTTTATTTAAAAAATAATAAATTTTAGACTTATTTATAAATAAAAATTTTAAGGGATCTATTTGTAAATATATAAATATTAAACTTACAATCTAAAATTTATTGGAGAGTTTATTTATAAAAATAAATCCTTCATAAAGTTTTAAAATCTTCAAAACCCTTTTTGTAAAATTTTATTTGAAAAACAATAGAATGTGAACTTATTTATAAATAAAAAATCTCAAGCGTCTATTTATAAATGTACAAATATTAAAATTAAAATTTAAAATTTTATGAAGGATTTATTTATAAAAATAAATTATTCATAAAATTTTAAAACTTTCAGGGCATAAAATTTTATTTAAAAAATGATCAAATTTGGACTTATTTATAAATAAAAAATTTGTAATTTAAAATTTTATGAAAAATTTATTTATAAAAAATAAAAAACTGAGCGAAAGGGAGGAGGGTGAGATGTTAATGAAAAGAAGTTTATAAAAAAATAAAATAAAAAATTTAGAGAGTTTAAATAAAAATTTATAAAAAATTTTAAAAAATTATCAAATTTTAAATTAAATTATAATTTAGAAATTACAGACAATAAATTTTTTTTAAAAAAAGCTTATATGTAAAATATTAACATTTCGAAAATTATTTATAAATAAAGTTAATCTTGAGACTTCGTACTTAAAAATCCTCGAAACTCATATGTTGTAATCTTGATTGGTATTACCTTCCCACGGGACAAATACCGGCATCAGATGATCATGGTTGAGACGAGAACTTGTTGAAAATTGCTTGTTGCATCTGAGAGAACTTAGCCTCCGGGGAGATTGAGATAACATCCTAGGGACCATTTAAATTGAGATTATCAAATATTATGATCGCAATTAATCTAATTAATCCATTTTGACGCTTGTTAACCTCAGTCCAAATGCGCTCTCATTCCTCCGGGTGCAGTCAAGAAAGATGTCTACCGTACTGCACCCCTGCGAACGCGCAAGCGCCTATTTGTTGAACTTTCAAATTTGTAAAATTCAAAATTTTTAATTTTTAATTTTTAATTTTCTTTGAAATTGTGAAAAAGTGAGTTTTCTTTCCACTCAAACACCCACAAAAACGAATCAGATTCCAATCCAACGGCCACGGCTGCCTCTCCGACCTTTCGTCCACGCGTCAACCATCCCGAAGTCACACGCGCAACACGACATCAGCCTCATATCCTCGCACGCGGACCATCATTTCACCCGTAGTAAAAAAGCACAAAAGCGCCACTAAAACGACCCCTCAGCCACATATCCCCCTCATGATCTTCTTCTTCCTCCTCCCCCTCTTTATCCCAACAGCTCGAGATACCCGTCCATGGTGTCCTTGGCGGACTCCTCGCAGAGCTGCAGCTCCTCCTCTTCGAGGTCTCATTCCCGCTCCATGCGCACCATACGCTCCAACCTCTTCTGCTCCCCGGAGCCCCTCGTCTTCTCCGAGCACCTCACCGACTCCGTCGTCGATTTCCGCCTCCGCGAGCTCGCCTCCAATGTCAATCCCCCCAAGTCCGGCTCCATCGGTTCTACCGCCGACCTCCTCGACGTCTCCCAGGACTTCTCCGACTTCTCCAGTTTCAACTCCGACATCTCCGGCGAGCTCCAGCGCCTCGCCTCCATCCCCGCAGCCGCCTCGCCTATGAATCTTCGGGATGTCTCTGATGTGGATGAAGAAGCCCTGGGGTTTTGGACCGACACCATCCTCTCCTCGTCGGAGATCTTGGAGACGGCATTGCCGGAGAGCCTCGAGCCGGCGGTGACGAATTTTGTGGGGGTCTTGGAGTCTTCGGCGGCGGAGATGAAGGTGAAGTGCGTGGCGGCGGGGAAGCTCCGACTGCTGGCGAAGCACAGGTCGGATTTCCGCAAGATGATTGGCTCCTCCGGCGCGATTCCCGCGTTGATTCCCTTGCTTAAAAGCTCCGATTCGGCGGCGCAGGAGAACGCCGTTACGGCGCTGCTGAACCTGTCTCTGGAGGAACAGAACAAAGCGCCGATGACGGCAGCGGGAGCGATCAAGCCGCTAGTGTACGCGCTGAAGACCGGGACGAGCACGGCGAAGCAGAACGCGGCGTGCGCACTGCTGAGCCTGTCGATGATCGAGGAGAACAGGAACACGATCGGCGCCTGCGGAGCGATTCCGCCGCTGGTGTCTCTATTGGTGCACGGGTCGAGCAGGGGGAAGAAGGACGCGCTCACCACGTTGTACAAGCTGTGCGCCGCGCGGCAGAACAAGGAGCGGGCGGTGAGCGCCGGGGCTGTCCAGCCGCTGGTGGCGCTGGTCGTGGAGCACGGGACCGGGACGACGGAGAAGGCGATGGTGGTGCTCGGTAGCCTGGCGGGGATTCCCGAAGGCCGGGATGCTATTGTTGAGGAAGGAGGGATTCCAGCCCTGGTGGAGGCTATTGAGGATGGCTCCGTGAAAGGGAAGGAATTCGCGGTGCTCACGCTCCTGCAGCTCTGCGCCGATAGCTCCCGCAACCGTGGGCTTCTTGTGCGGGAGGGAGCCATTCCGCCGCTCGCCGCCCTGTCTCAGTCCGGCTCCACCCGCGCCAAACACAAGGTTCTTCTTCTGCTTCTTTTACTTCTCTCCCACGAATCCACGCGGTGTTTACATTGTTGTCTGTACGAGACTCACAGAACTAGTTGTTGTGCAGGCGGAGACGTTGTTGGGGTACCTGAGGGAGCAGAGACAGCAGGAAGGCGGCGGCGCTGCTTCGTCAGCCCGGCCGTTGTGAGGTAAAGCAGTAAAAGAGAAGAATAATCTCTGAATGCACAACATGTGTTTGTTTAATTGCGTGTGTGAATATTATAGAGGTGTTTGGTGGGTTTGGTCTGCGGGTTGTTTGTGTACATGTCTCTGGACTTGGCTGGGTTTTTGGGTGCCATGGTTGTTGCTAACCCGAAATTTGTATTGTATACTCGTATGTGAGAGGACGCATGCATGTGTGGCTGAAAAATCTTGTATACTTGGTCTGCAGCTTTCATGTTCTAAATTGATCGCTTGCTGGGACCCTCAACATTACGTTTGGGTCCTTCTTATTCCATTTCCTCTTCAATTTTACGAAAATCCAACATTTATTATATGCTTGATCAAATCGGTTGTAAGTATAGACTGCAGGTCCTGGATGACAAAGCGATCGATTGTTGAGGTTCATTGGGAGTTGAGTAAGCGGGTTTTGGATCATGGCAGAATTATGACAGACAAAGAGAGTAACCTAATTCGAAGCGATTAAAACTAAAAGGACTTCCTGTCAGAATCAAAATTAAACTAATTCAAAGCGATTAGTGGGGGATCATTGTCATAGCTATTTTCTTAATCTCTTCTCGCGGCTTAGTCTACAATCTACGATCAACCAGCGCTCATAAAAAATATCTGTGCTTTTATATATTTAAGAGGCCAAAGTCATTGTTGATAATCTACCTCCGAACAAGGCTAAGCAGGAAAAGCTCGAATGCTTGCTTATCTAACATGCGATGTATGCGTAAGCTCGAAGGCTCCAAGCCTAATACTTGTTATATATTCAACCACCTTTAAATGTCTACATCTTAATTTATATTCAATTCGACTTCAGAGTCTGAACAGTTTTTTTTTTTTTTATTTCGAAAATATTTTAAAAAGTAAAGCGGGAGACAAGCCCCTCGTGTGGCCGGAGACGTTACGCTGGACTCGTGCGAAGGGTAAGCAACCTAACCTAACAGGAGCCCACCCACGATGTCTCGGGATTTGTGCTCGATCGCGAGACAGAACGGTGTGGCGCTGCTGCCACAGACTGGTAGTCGGTTTGTTTTGGAATCAGAATTAAGATGAACTGATTTTAAAATTATTTTTTTTATAAAATTAATATTTATTATTATATATTATTATTAAATTAAATTATTATAAAAAATTAAATGATTTTTTTAATTTTAAATTATTTAAATCTTAATTTTGATAAAAAAATATTAATTTATAAAAATAATTTATTAGTTTTGATTTTGACTTTTGATTTTAACAAAACGGACCCGAAGGGAAAGAGGTTTGGGGCTGGGCCCTGGAGGGGGATTGGCGCCAGGCTGTTCAACGAAGACAGTGGGTGCCCCGAGCTTATCTCGTTTGTTACGAAGTTGCCCTCAAGGATTTGGCCGGAATTCACGTCTGAGTTAAGGCTTTGATGGCTGGTGTGGGACCCGAAACAGCACTCCGATATGTATCTATTGGAATCCCGTTCTCCGTCTTCTATTTTTGCCACTGAACATAAAACGTTCGTTGTTCCAATTGCTGTCTGGTAACAAATAACCACTTCATGTCAAACGCGATGCAGTAATAAATTATAGAGACAACAATGCTTATACGTGAGCGCCCGTGCAATCTGGGCTCTGAATATTCTACGACGAGTTCGCTTTTGTGTCCCTCTTCACGTGGAAGATCCTGCCATTCCTTCCCTTCCAAATCATCCACCACAAATTCGCTGCTTTCTCCTGTCGAAGCAACTGCGTGAGCTCGTATCTTTCGAGGACAAGTAGTTCCATATATTTGCTTGTGTAGGGAACCACGTATCCAATATTTGACTGTCTATTTAATCAAAAAAAAATAGTTTAGAGAATAGAACTGTTAGAGTTTGCATGTTGCCTTGTTGTACTTCACTAGAACTCCACCTTCCGCTTCTTGCTGGAGAAATCTCAAAAGGTTGAACCTACGCAGGTCAATTTGTGACGACAAATCTGCAGTTTGAGTGTGCTGCAACTCAGTTTGCAAATTGTCGAGGAACAAAAGAATCCTAATTTTCAAAAATAAAGTTGCTTCGCAAGAGAATAGATATCGACAACGATTGCAGAAGCAGATTAAGTTGTTCCCACAGATTTGCTTCCATTCACTAGAAAATGAGTCTTTAGTTGGCTCTTCTTCAGCAAACTTGTGTTCGGGTGTTGGTTTCAGCTAACAGAGGTTGTGTGTGGGGCAGAATTCCTCTGCCTCCCTGTCCACACTCTGCTTCAAGCCTTTTCACCTCGTATTTCCATCAATGGCTTTGCCCCACAGCATACAGTATAGCCCTCCAATGATCATCACCATCCCCACCAAACTACAAGAACCAAAAAGAAATAATGGTAACAATGACAGCAATGAGGATGTTGACAACCCCGATCGCAAAACAAAGCCAAGAATTTCAAGGACAAGTTCACCTTCCCCATTGGAGATGGACGTGAAAAAGCAAAGGCTTCAAAGGGTTGAACGTGGTCGTGAAAACCGGTCCCCTCATCTTCACTCCCCACATCTGCGCAAAGAGCCCCAGTCCGGAGCAAAACACACCCTGCAGTCTCAGTTTCACAGCAGTAAGCAACACATCAGAAACCCCGAAATGTGCCCGTTCTGAAAATTTATCTGAATAATAAGGTGACTGAGGAGTTACACTGTAAAGAATGGTCAGAAGCTGCAAGTCCCATTGCAACTGCCAAGCAGAAGGCTTCTCAAGTAAGAGCCAGGCAATGGAACACTGAGGGGCTATTAAGTAGACACAGTTGTGCAGACATTGATAGCTGGGAGGGGAAGTCTTTTACTATCCAAGTCTGTGCGTCACACAGAAAGAAGAAGATATGAGACTATGCTTTCTCAAATTTAGATATAGCATCTTAATCTAAGGTTGATGAAGAAAATATTAAGTCAATGACATTTAAAAAGAAAAATAGTGAGATTTGTTAAAGTCATTTGTAGTAATCCCCAATAAAAAACGCATCCAAGCAAACAGCATGTCAAGGTAGAGCATGTGATAAACAAAGAGTCATGTTAATTGACGCTCTAAACGGGCTGGCCATATGGGAAGCTACCCTGCATTTGCATAAAAATAAAAGCATATTTTCAATAATTACTTACAATCCCTAACTATTAGATTTATCATTTTTTCAATCATTACTTACAATAAAATTTAATTATTTGTAATTTATTGAGTTAACTATAAATCAGAGTTGTGAGAATATTCTGTCAAATATTCTATGTTGACCAATAGTCTACTCTTTCTGCTATAAAGGAAGACAAATTTGTCTTTACTCAATTTTATAAAAGACTGATCCAACCTATTATGTTAATATCCAACTAATTGAAGTTTGAATTTAAGAGAAGTCCCTCTGAAATCTCAAATTTTATTTAGGTAAATTGAATATATTTATGCTAATTATTTTATACTTTATTTTTTATAAAAAAAGCAAAACACCACATTTTACACCTTCAAGCTAAATATTTGCATATAACAACCTAATTTAGGTTGCTTGAATATTTACATTTAAACCCTTACCTTTTTTTTCTTTATTTTCAGACTGGTCGCCTTTTTCAATTCTAATTTTTGATATTTTGGGAGAAGATTTGCAAGAAATCTCCTTTTATTTTATCAGTTGTAGATATTTAAATATCTACTGTTTTAATATAAGTTTGCAAAATAAATATGTGTATTTTTACATGTAAGTCTTTTTTAATATAATTATCAATTTTGCCAAAAAATTTTATTGCAATAAATCTTGCTGTTATTTTTTTCAAAAAAAAAATAATAGGAGCATTAATTTTTCAAATTTGTTACTCACATTCATTTTTGACCAATTTTCCAATTTTGTTACTCACATATTTTCATATAACACTTAGCTTTTGTTTCTTTACCTCTTACACATAATTTTGGAAGTTTTAAGTACAATCCTCTAAATTTTTTCATATTTATCAATAACCCCATGCAATCTCAAAAATTACGTATAATCCTTTCTTTTAAATACTTACATTGAGGGCTTAAAGGATTTTTTTTTTTTTGTTTTGAACTCAACTCTAATTGACCAAATAACCCAATGCCAAATGTGCCTAATAGGCTTAGGGGATTCTCACTAATTTTTGTTAAAAAAATAAATAAATTTTAAAATCACAGAAAATTTCAGATATTATATGTGATAATTTTTTCAGTCTAGGCAAATCATGGTCTAATGCAAAATATATCATTAACAAAATAAATGGTGCGATATTAGCTTACAACATCATTAAATGTTGTCATGTGACACAATAAAATTAAAAAATTGATCTAAATTGTATTTTTTTGTACATTATTTGTCTGATTTGGATGAAGAAAGATGACCATTTAGATCCCGTTATGTCATATGACAATAAAAGAGAGCATTAAAAGCTAGCATTGTGCTCTTTATTTATTACCTAACTAAAGTAATTACCTGATAAACTAGGAAGCCGCACCAAGCACAGCCACCTGCAGCAAGAAGAGCAGCACCCAGAATCCATTTGGTATCAAAGTTGAAGAGCAATACGGTCAAGTTTCTCTGAGGAGCCCTGGCAAATGTCATGACCATGGCCCCTCCCACACAGAGCACTGTGCCCACTATCTTGGCCTGGCTCCTTCTATTCCTCACATCAACCTCCTCCAATCTGTAAATATTGATTTTACATCAGTATATATATACATATGCAAAAAAATTCTATAAAAATAAGGAATTTATAGTGTATAATTCCCGAATTCTACCATAATTTCATATACCTTTCTGACTTGCAATTTTTATATACTTTCCTCTGATCCAAAGGTTTCTTTTAAAAAACTCCCAGGGACGTAGATTATAGAGTAAAAGAGAAGACCTGAGGTTGCTCATAGTGGCCGCCAGCGTTGTTGAGGTGTAGGAGAGCCCAGCATAGTACAGATTCTGACCAAGTGTAATCCTACATTGTCAATTAATTAGTCTCCAACTTTAGAACCATACATGTATAATCATTAAACACTTTGCGTAAATAATGATTTCTGATTACCCGAGTAGAGCGAGCAAGAAGATCTGGGCGACACTCCTCAGCGAAAGTCTTGGCCTGTAAATAGATGCAAAAAGATATTAAATATATGCACCACTCGTATGATCGACTGCAGGAACGGAGAAACAAGAAGACCTGTGGAGGAAGAAAGCGAAAGGGCAGATGGCGAAGGTGGCGACGAGCTGGCGGCCGAGGACGAAGGTGTATGGGGACATCCCGCGAGTGAGTTCGAAGCGGGTGAGGAGGAACATGGCGGCGAAGCTCACCTGCACGTACACCTGGCTCAGAAAAGGGGCCTTCATGCTCATGCTCACGGTGCCTTCCAACTCTCCGAGTCTCTGCTGCTGCTGCTGCTTCGCGGAGCTATAAAATGGCATTGTTACCGGCAATGGAATATACTAAAAAGCTCACTTGGATTCTAAAATGTCGTTTAACAATTGTCGTTACCGCAGCACTTCGACACTCAGCGTTTTTTTAACTCTATCAGACTTTTAAAATTACTAATAATCCTTTTTTTTCATTTTTATGTAAAATATTTATGGCTAATTATATTTAGAACTTTAGACTAATTATGAACAGTATTTGTTTATATTATTATAGTTATATTGTTCATTATTTATATTTATCGCATCATATAATTATTTATATTATTATTTTTTTAGTTTATAAAAAATGTTTATTGATAATTTGATTTTGACTTTAAAAACCACCGCCGAATTTAAGAAATAATTATTTTCAATTTTATTAGTACTAAAAGGTTCAAGCGGTTTTTGACTCTATGAAACTAAAGTTTTTACGAAATAATTAACTGTTTATTACAAATTTACAAAAAATCATCTACTTTATTATTATTAATAAAAAATCATTTCGATTAAAATATTAAAAATATTTTAATTTAATTTTATCAATCAAGTTGATATAAAATATCAAATTACTTTCATTCGATTTTGTTTTGAATAATTAATTCTTAATTATTTGATAACCAGTATGATAAAACTATATTTTTTATTTTTTTATTTTATAAAATCGAACAATGATCTTTTATAAAAATTTAAGTAAGATAATTTATTTTTTATATTAATTTAATAGTTATTTATATTAAAATTAAGTAAGAATAATTTAGATTGTTGTATTAATTTTAATTGCTAAAATGGAATTAAAATAAAATATTATTTAAATATTTTAATCAGGGTAATTTTTTATAAATTTATAATATAATACGAATGATTTTTTTGCTAATAATGATAAAATATATAACTTTTTATAAATTCATAATGAGAGAGGGGATTTTCTTTTATTAAAAACTCTTGAAAATAAACGTATTTTAAATTTGATATTCGCCTGTTTTTTACATGAAATTCATCTCTCACCTTTTTTTTCCAAAGTTGCCGGTGACCTAAATCAAGGGCATGTTGGTCATTCGAAATTGTGTCGAAGTTGGTTATTGCAGGGATGGAACATCAAATAATTTGAAAATAAAGGGGTAAATTGTAAACAATCAAAGGTACAAGAATTGAGCCCACACGGTCAACGATATTCCAGGAATAAAAATTCACAAAAGTGCAACGACGATGTATCATCAGCTATTGAGACTGACAGAGCAGTCCGAGCATTTTATTTTGCCCTGCAGCAGAAGAGGTCCTCAACATAAATATGGAAACGGGCCCCACCTTGATTTGGCTTCTTAAATGCCATTTGGATATGGCATGAGCCCACAAATCCATGGTGTGACACTGGACCAATCATATCACAAAAGAGGCAAAAAAAAAAAGAAGAAGAAATTATTATTTATTAAACACAACAAAAATAGAAATAAAAAATAAAGTTCTTCATGGACAATGTATTAATAGAATCAAATGTTTGCAGCCTTATTCATAGGGATTACATAACATCCCCACAAAACAAACTCACTACATAAGCTCTCCAGCACATCCGAGGCAAAAAGAAAAATCAGAAATTTGAAGAAAAAAAAAAAGTACCTGGCACAACACTAGCAAGCTCACCAGATATTACAGCATTGTTTTATGTTTTACCTTTCTTCTTGAACAAATTTATAAATCTATATGGCGTTTCGCCAACACAAATCTGAACACTCCCGAACATATCTGCAACCAGATTTTACAACTTCTGAATCAAACCTCAAATCCTATCGCTCCTGCAGAATTCTCAAACTCAAATTTCAAACCCTTACACAAAAATCCCTTTTTTTTTTAACTGTCCCTGAATTTGAATTTTCGAAAATAGACTCTCTGGTTAGCTCTAAATAATCACTAACCCACGTACGTATCTGAACAACAAGATATCCAAATTCACAGCACTGCAACAGGTGTGCTGCATTGTTCACCTATGAAAGCATCAACTGATACAGTGATCTTTGCTAGGAAGCAATACCTGCGCAAGCCATCACATTGGTTAGTAAGTAGAAATGTAGTTTTTGGTAGTAGACATTTGTGTACAAAACTAGAGGAGATATGACATAAAATTTCGGCGGTAACAAACAGGAAATGGACTGCATTGAATGAGGAAAGCAGGCAGTGACTTTGTCATCAGCGTACTATGATAAGTATGATAGAGAAAAATAATTAATTCTTATTTAAATTCACAGATGGATACTGGAACACAAAGAAACATGCTTGTTGTATGTAGCTAGGGCAAGTAAAATGAAATCTTCTTTATGGAGAAGCATAGCGATTTCATTCCATTATGTAGAAAATAACCATAAATGTAAAGAACGCCAAATAGAAGACTAAACAGATCTAAATAAAATTATTCTGCCAGCTTAAATTAATGCTGCATGCAGCCCACCAACCAAATAAGTAAATATACATAACAAAGTGAATCAGTCAAAATTCTTGCATAAAATGTGCATCAACAAAAAGGAAACATGTAGAAGTCTCCTAGAGAAATTTAAATGTACTAATGTGACTAGCTTCAATATCAAAGTCACCTATTAGACAAATATTAGCATCTTTTACATGGTATGTGCAGGCTTTGTTTCCTCACTGTTTTTATGGTAGACTGTAACCACTGGTGAAAACAAATAATTTGCACATATGATCTGAGACATTATGATAATGTGTTTAACATACTCATGTTTGAACCTTGCTATAGGTTACAAACAAATGCCAATACATTGAAGTTAACTGCTAACTTTGATAGCAGCAAGTCCTACAAAGCCCCAAGTCTATGGAGACCATATTAAACACTTAAAGTGGCAAATGTAAAAGAAGAACATTAATAAGTACTTGCTTCACACAGCGTGCAGCTAAAAGAACTAAGATAAAAATCTTTGAATTCATTGGTACTATCACAAGGAAAGAATATATCGCTTCCTCTTAAATAGTAGCATTAATTACACAGCTTCTTCTATACTCTAAACTAGTCTTGTTAATCAAGAAGAACCTCGAGCCACTGTTTGAAAGAAAATTTCTGATTTCCTTGAAACCTCTTCTAAAAAGCAAGCTTCTATTGAGCAGGTTTGAACTTTTCCTCACCACATAAGACACATTTTGTGTTAATATAGCATTTGCCTCTTTCTTAAATCACCATAGACCAGCACCATCTTCCATTGCCTTCTCTGTGCTAATCAACCCAGAGCAACAAATTCCGACTCTTATCACTAAGTTTCAATAAGAATTGTTTGTGCTAGTACAGCCATAAAAAAAAATCCCGTGCCCATGTTGATCACACCATAATTATAAGTTCTGGTTAGAAGCCTTCAATCAATCATATGCCATATTCTGTGAATTTTGGAAATAAATGTCATCAAGTCAAATACAACAGAATACTGCACTTGTTTATATTGGATTATCATCCATTGATTTTCCAAGCATTTATAGAATGTAGAACGAGATAAGAAAAATAAGGGTAAAACAATTTGTTCCTTGATAACTAAGCTAGATTTCATATGCTTTAAGGCAATATTTCTTGGGTTAACTCATATAAATCTGTGAATCTGGATTGTAAGCCAGAACCATGCACCATCACATTGTTTTCAGTTCATCAGTTACATCATGAAATCATGAACCCTGTTTGAACTTCAAAGGGCAATAATGAAAGGACTTGTCATATACAGCTAGCAAATTAAAGAACAAGCGGGCAAGATGGAAAAAGATTTAACTGGAAGCACTAATGCAGGACATCAAGAAAAAATAAAAACCTGGCATGATGGTAAATAAAATTACACAGCTTAACTCCAAAGAAACACAAGATTTTGTGTCTGCAATAATGTTCTTGCAAAAACTCTAACAGACCTCTGGAACAAACAAATAGAGACTGTCAAGATTTTTGCTCACCAAACAGCCTGGAGTTTCAGTCATCTTATGGATAGAAAGAAATAATAACAGAAGAAGCCAAAATGAACTGAACAGTCTCACCAAGACAAGAAAAAAAACACTAAACAGAGTTACTTACCTCTATTCTGCTGTCTATTGGTAACACTATAACCACTGGTATAGCCTGCAGAGCTCTTGGCAGTAACATCTGAAGCTGAACTGCCCAGGCCATAACCAAACGGTCCAGAACCATCAAGGTCATTCGATCCGGAACGCCAAGTTGGATCTCCATAGACTGAACTACTGCCATATAGATCTGCATAAGTTCCTTCAAATCCACCAGTAGGAGCATTCAACAGAGTGTTAGCAGCACCAGCCCCAGAGCTCCTTCCAAAACTGTTGCCACCAAGGCCGAAGCTATTCTCGCGACTTCCAAAACCCAGGTTCCCACCAGCATAACTTGCATCACTTACCCCATGCTGTCCCGATCTAGGAGAAGAACTCCCCCAATTCAGACTACTACTGCCAAAGGCACCAAGACCTCCAGTTCCAGATGTCATGAAGGAATTAGAACTTGCATTGTTTGCAGTGTAGCTAAGGCCACCATTACCCCATACATTGCGAGGGGAAGTACCGATCCCCGTCCCAATGCTGACATTACCTCCCCCGTACCCAATAGCACTATTGTATCTACTTGAGATTCCACCATAGTAAGGGGTCAAGCCACGCCCAAAACCAACAGCACTATTGTAGTTTGAATTTCCTCCAAAACTTGAGTTGAACCCAGGCTCAAAATTCATCCCCATTCCATATCCAGGACCTACTGCAGGGAAGCCATTCTGCCCACTAGCAAGAGGACCAAACCTAGCATCCATCCTCATCCCATAGCTAGCTAAAGAAGTTGGATTAAATCCTTGAGTGTACCCATTAAGAAAGCTATTAATTCTACTCATCCCATAGTTATACCCCCCACTGAAAGGTGACCGGATAGTTGGCCCCAGTGACAGTTCTTTGGGTACAGCCCTCTTGACCTCAACCATCTTGCCATTCAGCTCATGGAAGGTCTTGAACAGTGCTCTGTCCACGGAATCCTCCAATTCAAACGTGATGAACCCAAAGCCTCTCGGCCTCTGTGTCCTGTGATCATACATAATAATGATATCATCGATAGGCCCAAACTGAAGGAAGTAATTCCGGAAGTCATCTTCCGTTATGGTGGACGGCAAGCCTCCAACAAATATTTTTTTAGTATGAGCAGGCCCAGGAGAGCCATGCAAACTGCTGCCGCCACTGTTCCTGTTGAGGATGTTCTGATCATCGCGGGGAACGGCTTTCTTGGCTTCAACCTGCGAATCTCGACAATCCAATAGATAAGAAACAGATCTAATACATCACATTCCAGCATTCGGCATTGCCAGCGATCCTTACCATCCGACCATCAATCATGTGCCGCTCCATGACGACTCTCTCGGCTACGGCGGGATCGGCGAACACGATGAACCCGAATCCGCGGGCGCGGCCGGTGGCGCGGTCCTTCATAATCATCGCCTCCACCACCTCCCCGAATTTGCTGAAGTACTCCCGGAGGCGGGCGTCATCGGTGTCCCAGGAGATGCCGCCGATGAAAAGCTTGCCGAGATCTGACTCCATCTCCTCCTGCTGCTACAAATTCAATCCAAAACAAAATCGCCGCAGATCAGATCAGAAAAAGAAAAGGCAAATTTTGGCATCATCGGATGATCAGAAACACAGATCCGACAGAGAAATCCTATCCAACCAAATCCAGACATAAAACAAACAAAAAACTCACCAAAAAAAAAAAAAGAAAAGAAAAAGAGATCTAACCGAAGATCGGAGGGCAGGTTGTTGGTCGGTCGCGGAGGAGGCCCTCTGCGCCGAGGATTGAGATCAAGGACGCGCAAAGGGCCTCTTCTTAGAGAGAAGGATGATGAGAATATATAAGAAAAATAGAAGAACAAGAGTAACTGCAGAATTCTTATTCTTGTACTTTGGATTGTGAATCAAATTGCGTGGCGGCGGCCTCCTTCCTCCTGTTTCGCTCAATTGGATTGATGAGAGAGAAGACGAGGAGAAGGAGGGGCTGGAGACGAAGGAGATGAATGAATGAATAAAGAGGAGAGAGAAGGTGGGGGAAAGAAAGAGAGGAGTATATAAATAGGTGGGGGTCGCATAGGAAATGGAGGATGGAGATGAGAGGCGATGGCTTCGCCTTCTAAAATATTTTTTGTCTAAAAATATAAATATATTTTTTATTTATCGAGATTTTGTTCTCTTGCAAACTGCGGATAGAAATATTGCGAAAATTGGAATTTTAGAATGAAATTTAGTGTGTCCGATTATCGAATGAATTGGATTTCACGAGTTCAAAAAATTATTATATTATGAAATTTGAGATAAAAATTAGAATATTAAAATAATTTTTTTTTTGCCTAATTATGGATTTTATCATAAATTACGACATTACGAATACGTCGGCTCAGTAAACGAAACTTGATTTTCCAAATTAATGGCTTAAGAGGCCACTTTTACGAAGCCATTAAGAACTAGACACATTCTTCATAAACAATAATTGTCTCAATAACAGGTCCAAATGCGGCTCTAATCGGATATATATTATGTTCCAAATAGCATCAATTAGATGATTATTGGATCCAGATTGAATCAAATAAGACAGATTGGACGAGTGTGGTATGATCGAACAAGCAATAAACCTCATAGATGAACAACTCACAAAAACGAGGTTCTGATATCATATTGAGATAGTTTGAGAAAGAAAAAGATAAGTATTGTATTGGCTCGTATACATAACAACAATACACCACCACGAAAGTAGCTCATATTTAAATTAGCCAATTCGTTTTCTGTACAATCAACCTAAACAATCCTAATTTAATTATCCAGACGGAAAAACGGAACCCAATTGAAGCAATTGAATCTGATCTGGCTCCGACTGCGCCAATTCATGCTCGCACATGCATTACTTGTAATGATATATACTAATAAGCGTGCTCTTTCGTTAGTCAACTTTGATAATTTTTCTCGCTCACAACAGTTTTTCGACAGCTGAGCTTGGTGCTTATCTGCCAACAGAATTCAAGCACACTAAGTCATATAAAATGCCGTCAATGTGAATTGCTAAATGTCGAGAATCGAAACGATAAACGATAACGATAAGCATTTGCCCCCCAGTTTCAGTATGGAATTCAGTCCAACTAAGGTAAGATTAAAGAACCAACGTGTTCCTGAGTTTGCTCGGGATAATTGCTATCATGCCCTGACAACAAAACTTTATAACAAACTATTCTTCAGAAACAAAAGAAATTTTCCTTTACAACAGTGACGAAAAACTGTGAGCCTTCTTCAAGATGAACAACACCAATATCTCTGAGCTCCGCCCTCCGCTTCACCTCCCTGCAACACCACCGTCCTGCCATTCCCCAGCGACGAGCTCCCCTGTTTCTTGTATTCTTGCGATTGGAACACCTTCCGTCTCAAAATATCATAGATCTCCTTCACAACCGTCTCAAAGGCAGCTTTTACATTGGATGCATCCAGAGCGGATGTTTCCATGAAGAAGAGACAGTGAGCCTCAGCCAAAGCCTTGCCCTCATCAGTGGTCACCTCCCTCGCATCCTTCAGGTCAGTTTTGTTGCCCACCAGAATTGTTACTACATTCATGTCTGAGTGAGCTACAATAGCAGTCACACAATGTCAAACAGAGCAAGCTATAACAATCAACATTGCTCTAATGTAGCACTTACTGTGCAATTCGTTTAGCCATCGACCAATGCTGTCAAATGTCTGCCGCCTGCTGATGTCATACACTATCAATGCTCCAACAGCACCCCTGTAGTATGCAGATGTCACGGCTCTGAAACGCTCCTGACCTGCAGTGTCCCATATTTGAGCTTTGATTTCCTTCCCATCAATATCCATCTTCTGTGTTTGAAATTCTACTCCAATAGTGGACTTTGAGTTTGGATAGAACTCATCACGAGCAAACCTTGCAAGTAGATTTGATTTGCCAACAGCAGAATCACCAATAAGCACAATTTTAAAGAGGTAATCCTCGCTTTGTTCTTCCTCCATCTTTAGCCGCTCCCTTGGTGGAGTTGCTTCTGCCTAGCTTCCAAGAAAACAGCAGCTGCTACTGCAACTTATAGTACCCAAAAAACACATTGAGGACAAAGAATGAATTGATGTCATAACCAGCCATCGAGCTTAAAAAGTTCTCCAAGAGCATGTATAATATAAAATACACTCATAAAATCTAGAGAATACATGATTTCATGAAATTAATTTGAGTATATCGGATGATTTATCAAAACAAGAAAAAACATATGGAAGCATCATAGCACATGAAGATATCCATTTGAGTATGCTGAATTGAAGCAAGAGAAGTTCCAGAACATCCTAGCCATCTTCAAATCCTCTTCCTTGTGAATTAATTATGGATAGCAAAATAGTTTAAAATGAATTCAACCAATGTGTTGAAAGTAATATGAGTATAGTTGAATGATAAAGCTCTTTTGCTGAAACATGCATTAAGCCTTCTTTCACATAATTATGGTTCTGATATCATTAACTGATGTTTAGTTACTTTCCTGCATCTCAATCTTAGATGATAGCAAGGCTCATCCGTTTTACATCATATCAGCAACTCATGCTTTGTGCAAGAACAGAAGTCTCAATCAACCAACAGAAGATATAATAACCAAGCACTTTTTCTTTCTTTTTAGGAAATAACCAAGCACCTTTTCAGCATTAACATTGATGTCAAGAATCCTGGCTTGATTTAGGATGTACAATGTAAAGTGCACACAAGGTGGAAGGTTAATTGTCACAAACCATATGTTTAAAATTTCACAATATGCATGGTATTAGATTTCCGAATCCCTCCTCAAAGAAAAGAATATATCAGTATATCCTAAATGACAGAAGAGAAACTCAAAGTCGTTAAAATCTCTCTTCACACAGATAAGATAACTATGTAGGTACATCTGTGACCACCTCTGGAACAATCCTAAACTAGAAGAACCATCTGAAGTAATCTTAAGAGAAGATCATCCAAGGACTACGGCGTTGGAACTATTATCATAGATTTTTTTATTAGAAGGGATAGATTCCAGTAGATTAAACAAAGAAAACCATTACTCATCATCTAAGTCGGTTGAAAATAATGTTAGATAAAGCACGTGTTCCCTTTGACATTATAAGCCCCAACACGGACCATGTCCTTCTATACAATGCAAACTCTAAGGCTAACATTTTCTTACTGCATATAGAGACCTCAAAAACCAATTTCTTTTGGGACAAGCCTATTTTTGTTATATGATACTATTCCTATATCTAGTGAAAAATCTAAAGATGCAATATCTTTTTCAAAAGTTTGAGCATGGTTTCATAAGTTGCTTTTTAAGCAGCCATTTCATTATAGATGCTTATTATACTCTTACAAGGACTTGTTATTCTTGTCAGTTCCCCTAAACTTGTTTTCTCTGTATGTTTTCCTATCCCATTTATTCCTTTTACCAAACAAATAAGCCATTATGTCTAACACTGGAATTCTCAACTTCTACAGAGATTGATGGACTAACATCATGAAAGAGTTTTTCTGTGGCGCAGATATGGTTATGGTTTGCTTTTAAAGTAGAACAGTAAGTTGCATAGTTAGTTCCAAAATAAACAACAACACAGTTATCTGAATTATAGCACGGCTTATCACTCGTTCAAAGCGCAAGCAAATTTACCTTTCTCAGATAGAAGAGACCAGCAAAACTAATCTCAGTGTAGTGGACCTACATTCCATAAGCAACTCAGCCTGTCATTTTCAGATTTATAAGCCAAAAACCAACGCAATTTAATAGCACAACTCCAACCAGAATCTATTCATATTCTATACATCTAAATGATACGTCATAAGAAAACACGACCTGTACAAGCAAAGTTGAGAACACGATTTACAGGAAAGGAATAGAAGACAATGTGATTCTCAAATCAACAAAATACCAATCTCCGTTCAATTTCATTTTTATTCGTAAAAAATGAACAAAAAAACATAATTCATAGCGCATGCTTTGATTCTAAATCCTTTAGATTCTAGTTAACGAAAACTGCTTAAAGAAAAACAACAGAAATTCTGAAGAAGCAGCAAGCGGATTACTCACAAACCGCATCCAAACGCAATCAAATGCTAAAAAGTCACGAGCTTTCTCTTATCAGGAACCAGATTAACGCATTTGCTCGCACGGCTCAACACCTTGCGGCGGTTGAGATTTAGTAAAGTTTATCGAACAACAACAACAACAAAACCCTAGAGACCTCAGTGAAATAAAGGCGAGTGGCGTTTGATCGAATTGGGGAAGGAGGGGATGAGAGGAGAGAGCAACTCACATTGCTAGAGCGAGGATAAAAACCGCCGCCTGTCGGGAATCCGGAGAGAAGGGAGGAAATGGAACGATCAATCAATCGATTGCCGGATCAATCAATCAGCTAGAAACCCTAGATGGGGAGAACGACGAGGAGAGAGGAGGAGGAGGAGGAGGAGGAAAACAGGGCAATAATGGTGGGTGAGCATGGATAGGTGGGGAAGACGAGGGGAGCGATGTAACCGAACAAGAAGAAATAAATAGCCTAATATTATTTTTAATCATTTTTTTTTTCTTGGGATAATTACAGGTAAATCTCTGATTTTTTTTTAATTATTTATTTGTAAGTCCCTGATGTCTTTATAATTACTTCCAAGTCCCTGACGTCTTTACAATTACTCATAGATAATTACCCTTTCATCTTTTTGGTTTTGGCATTAACAAATTAATTATTTTATTTAAAAATATTTTTAATAAGGAGAAGAGAGCATTTTTTGCATTTTTCACCATGATATTTTCCTAATTTATAGAGCGTTATCCCATTGTTTTCTAATCTATTTCAGCTCCATTTTGCTCAAAAAATCCGATCACCTCATTTCAATGAGGGTTCAGAGGAATATAAAGAATGAGAATTTTCAAGGGTTTTTATGCGAATAAGAATATTTCGGGGACGAATCTGATAATAGTCTAATAAAATAAAAAATAAAACTCGTGTACGAAAAAAATTATAATTTTCTCCGATATTCGATCTGTCGCACAGTGCAATAGAAAGAGCGAGAAAGATCCGGACATCCCAGCTTTTTTTTTTTTTTTTTTTTTTGTAATCACCCAAAAAAAAAAATTCTTTGTGATTTTTGCATATACCACCAATATATTTCCGTAATTAGCTTGTACTCTTTAGGGCCAAACAATTGCATCAAACACCGTGTGATTAATTACGAAACCAGGAAGCGAGTCCGAACCGGAAATCGAACGGTTCACGCGGGACGGAGCGCGAAAGTCAAAGACCGAAGGCCCAAACCGCAGCTCGGAAAGAAGCTTCCAACTCTAAAGGACTGGTCTGGACCAAAAACATGTCCATGGAACCCGAGCCCGGCCACAAAACTCCAACCAATCGATTTAGCTGCAATTGGACCACTGAGAAACCGGTTCAGAACGCAGCGTACGCACGATCGGAACCAAACGGATGTGCGGTCCAGATTGCACGGCGGTGTGAGCGGAAATCAGCGGAAACGGTGATGCGCATGATTACTGTTTGGCAGCTGTGGATCACGTGCCATGTGCGGGCACTGTGTTTGATTGCTTAATTGCCCGGGCTCATGGACCACCCCGTTTTTGTTTTTGTGGAGATTAATCTGGCAGATGGGACCCGCAATTCTCGAATTTTAAATTATATTAAGCTTTATTTGTTTTGAAGATAATTTTAAATTTCTAGAATTTTCGAGAATTCAGTGTTTTGTTTCGTGAATTTCGAATTTGATTTTAATTCAGCGATACAATTAGTGCATAATTTTTATGTATTTTAAGGGTTTGTTTGGTTCTGAAATTATTAAATATTTAAGTAATAAAAATTATAAAAATATGATATTTGTTAAGCATAATTTTGAAATTTCGAGAATTTAAAAAATGTAGTACAATGAAAAAGTAAATAGAGGGTAGTTCTTGTGTCTTGTAACTGGGATGTGCTCTTGTCATGTCTTGTCTGCAAGGGCTATGTCCCAATGCACGCGAGACATGTCCCGCTTTTGGGGAGTAGAAAGCCATGGTCCATCCCATGCACACAAGTGACACAAACCATGGAATCCTCTGAATCTCCTCTTCCTCCCCTTTTTTTTTTTTTTTTTTTTTTTTTTTTTTTTCCGGTTCTATATAATTTTCTAACTCGGTCTAGATTTTTTTAAAAAATCAAAATATAATGAATCATCGGGTTAATTTTTTTTTTTTTTTTTATACGCCAATATTGCCCTCAAATCATGACATCTGACCTGGTCCAGACTCACTCCGGCCTAATTGGATCTGTTGTCACAGTTTGCGCCTCGTGGCAGAACCGTGAAGGGATTTTTACTCGTAACCCCTTCGAATAGGCTAATTACAGATAAACCCCTATTTGTAAATATTCGGGATAAATGCCTACCTCTGTAGCGGAAATGGATCGGTATGCCACTGCGACATAATCTGGTAAGAAATCCAAGCTGATGCTGCAGCTATTCTGAAGCACCTCCATAATATGAGGATCGCTTAATGGAAAACAATTTTAATATTAATGGTGCATGTAAATATATGTACAATTTTGCTAATTAATTGTCTGGGAAATTTGCGAGGAAGAAGCTGGCGTCCAGAGAACGTTCAACTACTCATTATAAGTTCCGCAAAGGTGATGGAAGTTTCTCCAAGCCTGAGTGTGATGTTGAAACCAAGGTTTTCGGTTTCGGTTTCAGGACTGGCCGAAACCGATACGTTTCGGCCGTTTTGGCCGTTTCGGTTTCAGTTTCGGCCGTT